>APFE030322695.1:311068-359323 GCA_000404065.3 Pinus taeda
TGATACTCTTTGCCGCTACATTGATGGCTTCCACCGTCGACTGATACTCTTTGACATGCTTGATGCCTGATGATTTGATCTGATACACTTTAAACTCTGTGATTGATCTGCTGCTGTCTTTAAACCGGATCATTTAGGCACGATCGGGCGATTTTCGGGCTTTTTCGGCGCGCAATGGGCTAAGAAATCAGAAGATTCCTCGAAATGGCCTATTTCCCGTAGCGATGCGGGATTAGCGCTTCACGCTAATCGCGCATCGAAAACTGCCTCTGTTTCTTGTTCTGGAGCTCCGAAGTGCGATTTTTCTTCCTGCACGAAGTTTCGGCTTTCTGGCTGCTAACGTCAGCATGATGTCGGCTGTACGATGGATGACGTCAACTGTGGTGGGTCCCTAGTACAGAGTGACGTGGTGAGGTGTTGATACTGGAGGTAATGCGATGAAGAAACTCCGATGCGATCGCAATATCGCATCGGCGAGGAACGGAGGGTGCTTGAGTTGGACACTCGGCGCTTGCGATCGCCGACCGCCGATATCGCAATATCGCGTCGGGTGGTGACATATGGGTGATGACCTGCATGGAGAGGAAAGTGCGATGTTGCGATGCGATCTGGCTTTAAGGTTCTGTGGAGTGTAAGTTTGGGAGGGAAAGAGCAAGTAAGTGGGTGTGAAGGGCATTTGAGGTTTCGGAAGGAGTCCGATTACCTCAGAGGAATTTTATACTTTGGAAGGAGTCCATTGTATCTGGGAGGTGGTTTTGGAGGTCAAGCGCTCTTGCTAAGTTTCAGATAAACTGAGCAATTCCTAGGAGTACTTATGGTTATTTTTCAACTAGGGGGAGGGATATTACGTAGGGGGATTTCACTTAATATTAATAAGGGGATGGGAAGAATAGGGAGCTAAATAATAATGTTAGTGGTTAATATGGAGATGATAAGAAAGCGCTAAGTTCAGGAGAACTCAGGCTATTACAAGGGGGTAGGACCATACTTAAGAGAAAATATGGAACAACTTTGAGCAAAGCGGATCTTTACTCAAGCCAGTGTTATGAAGATGATGGAACTTAAGAGGTGTCAAGCAGATCTTGACCTCTTTTGGGGAAGTTAGTTAATGACTGGGGAGAATAGAGAAGGGGAGTCAGTTATACCTCTTTTGAGTTTCTTGCATACAAATTTTTACTGATTGTGTCCTGAATGATATGACACCTGAAAACCTGGAACTGGTCAGCAATTTAGGATTCAACAACCTCAGAACTACCTACCCAGCCTACTTACCTAGCATTTTTTCTTCTTTGTTTGGGGGTGCACTTAGACTTGCAAACCCGTCCTTCATTTTTCTTTTGATGCTTTCCTATCTACATACTACCCTTATTTCTTCCAGAGCCCAGATTAAGCTGTTGGGCTCCTCTGCTTTTCTACCTATCTAAGAATCTGCCAAGATTAAACTGTTTGGACAGATTACAATCTCTATATTCTAAAACATGAAATTTAAACCTAGGGAGACCGAGATTAAACTGTTTGGACCTCCCTTTAACTGAAGTAGCGATATAAGGAAAACTTTTACAAAATTTGAAGGCAATTGAATGAATCTTGAAGAAGCCTTCTTCACTTGGAGACTGTTAAGCAAATATGGAGCATTGCAGCAAGCAAAGTACGACATATTTGGCCTGTAAAATGCCAATCATGAAAAATGAATAACCTGCTGCAGCAGGAAGCTAACAGCTGTGTCAAACATTGTGTATATGGATCTTAGATGAATACACACAACGCTGAACTATTTTATGGATTTGCACAAGAACTTATATGCAATGATCCCGTAGTTGAGTCCACTGACTTTATTTTATTCATTTGCAATATTGAACATATCTGGGAGCCTTTAGTAAAGCATTTTCAACAAATACATCGAGAGAAAAACCATCAACTAAAAATAAAATAGAGGAAGATGATATTGATATCTTGATTATAAATGACCATGTTAATTGTGTACAATATTATAAAAGTAGAATGAATTCTCTATGCCAATTAATTTTACATGAGTCCAGGTACTTCGCTGACATCATTAACTATTTCTTTGTAACAAAATTCCAAAATTGGGGAAGCCAACATGAGCATGGATTTCTATGGATAAAATATGCTCCTATCCATGAAACATGTATTAGCATTGAAATTTAAAGTTTTGTTGACAAGTACTTGTGCTATGGTTCAAGTAAACTACCTACAAATCTGAAAACTATTCAATGTCATCATCATACAAACACTTGTAGGAAATGAAAACATAGGCATTGCAGGTTCAATTTTCCAATTCCACCAATGCCAAGGTGAAAATACTCGAGCCTATGGAATTCGACAATGAAAAAGAAAAAGTGAATGCAAGAACGATATTTGATGCACTAGAGAATATGTAACATGATGAAACATATACATTTGATAGTTTTCTTGAAAACTTACGTATATGTCAATTTGATTATAGCCATGCAATTCAATGTACTTTGAAATGAAGAATGATTCTACTGAAAAGACTAATAGCTTTTCTTGGCATATTCTTGGCATATTCCATTAATCTAGGGTGCAAATACTGATGCCCAATTTGTCTTGACTCATATGCTACAATTACTTATTATATTTCATATATGAAAAAGATAGATAAAACAATGATGTCAATGTTTAAATATGTACAGAGTGAATGTCAAAATATCGATGGCAATATCATAGAAATAATTGCAAGACTTGGAAAAACTTTATTGAAATTATAACAAATGTCTACACAACAAGCTGTATATATAGTGTTATCACTGCCACTGAATACTAGTTCAAGAATAATATAGTTATTAATACTTCAACAATAGATGATCAAATGTTTTTGCTATAAAAACCAAAAGAGTTGAAGCATGAACCAGATGATTAAGCAAACATAGCATGCTAATCAATTATCGACTGCTATGTATAATGACCATAAAACATTAAACATATATGCTTAGCGGAATGTCATCGTGCTATACACTACAAGGCAGGGAAAAAGGAGGCATTGAGACACCATATGTTATAAGATACATAAAGTATAATAAAGACATTGATATTGATAACTATTACAAAGAATGATTAATGTTGTATGCCCCATATTGTATTGATGAGAACACTTTTAAGGAACAATATGAGCCTTGGGAAAATCCATATTTATTATTTAAAGAAATCATAAAATGCAATGAACGAAAGTTCACGATTGAAACAATGATAGCATGGACTGATGTTGATAACATAAAAGTTGAGCTTGAAAATAGAGAGAGCAAATTGTTTGAAAGAGATGTACCTATATATGAAGAAATATATAAGGAAAAATATTATCAAGAATACAATATCGAATTCGATTTTTAATATTTGCAAAAGGCTAGAAATTCAAAATCAATAGTTGGGAGACCTTACCAACTTGTAGAACAACCACATATACTAAAAGAAATATAATCCTATAAAATCATGAGAATGCTCAACCAAGGAAAAACAAAAATAGTGAAATAAATAGTGATGGAGAAAAAAAATTTAGATCAACCATTGTATGTACTTGTAACAGGTGGTGTGGGTGTTGGAAAAACATTTGTTATAACATTATTTCAATCTCTAATTCACTTGTACACCAACATTTTGGAATATGACCCGACTCAACTAAAAGGAATCGTAACAACATATACATGAAAGGCAACGTTTAATGCAGATAGTATAACGTTACATTTTACATTTCATTTACCATTTAACAAATCAGAATCAGCCCCAAGGGTTAGCTCAACTGGTCGAGTCCCTGTTGTTAAGTACCTCACCGATCGGGAGGTCACAGGTTCAATTCTCCTCGACGCCCTTGGGGTTAGGCCATGCTAGTCGGCCGAATGGATTTAAAATATTCCCTTCAGGGTTGATCTACCCATATTTTCCATGGATGTAGCGGCCACCTGTGAACCAAATATTAAAATATATATATATATATATATATATATATATATATATATATATATATATATATATATATAATATATATATATATAATATATATATTATATATATATATATATATATATATATATTATTATATATATATATATATATATTATATATATATATATATCTTTTTCTTAAAGGTAAAAATTTAGACACATTGTCGAAACATTGCGAACAACTTCATGTTATGCTTATTGCGAACAACATTATTATACCAAGTTGATAAACATCTACAGGAAATAAATCATACTTCATTAGCTTATTTTGGAAATATTGATATAATATTTTCAGGTGACTTGTTCCAAGCACAACAAATCAAAGATTCTCTAATTTTTTATCAACCAATTTTAGCAAAGGAAAAATAGTATATGATTTCTAGAAGGAAAAAGTTAAATTATTTAAATTACATACCACAATGTGTCAAAAAGACAACAAATTCATTGAAATCCTTAATAGACTGTGAATGAATCAACAATATGATGAAGACATATAATATATAAACAATAAGTGCTATAGATATGATCCACTAGATCTATTGTTTCCATATCTATTTTACATGAACAAGGATGTACAAAAACATAACGAAAAAATGTTGTCACATGTAAAGGAAGAGCTAATAGTTCTTAATGTGATTGATGAATGTCAGAGTAAGGAAATAGGTTATGTAGCATATGAGAAAACAATGAGATTACCATCAAGAATCATTATCAAATGCAATGTTATCATTGAGATATATGCATGAAAATATAACACAGAGGATGACCTTATTAATGGTGTGGATGGAATATGAAAAAAATATACAAGAAATAGGAAAAGTGTTGATACATTATGGATAGATTTTGTAAATCCAAAATTTGATAAACTACAAATAAACAAGTATCATGAAGTATATGATGAAAACATTTAACTGAATTGGAATCCAATATTACATGTTGGAAAACCTTTGGCATTTCATACCAAGAGCTTTAGAACTATAGTGGAGAAACAATTTTTGATACAACTAGCTTGTGCTAGAATAATTCATTGATCACAAGGCTTAACATTGAATGGAGTTGCATATCATCCAAATGCTATGTTAACACATGGATTAGTTTATAAAACATTTTCACATGTTAGAACCATGGAATTGTTGTATCTTCTTTAGAAACTAACACAAAATAAATTTTGTGTGAAGAATAAAATATTAGAAGAAACAAAACACTTAAAACTAAAGCGTCATGGAAATTAGGATACATAGACAAGCAAATAACAAATGCAAATATTTTAACAATTACAACTTTGAATACATTAAGTCTACATGTACATGTGAATGACATTGTGTGTGATGAAGATCTAATGAATGCTATGATTCTTTGTATCTAGGAAACACATCTAAATTTTCCACTATCAAATACTGAATTTTACAAGTTCAATTCCAACATATGAAATTGTCTTCATGGAGTACTTACTTGTGTACAAGAAAACATAGAAATCATATCAATAAAAAGAATTATACAATAAAAAAATCAAACTTATTTTTTCATAAGTATACTTCCAATGCTGAATATGCATAATAAATGTATATGTTGTGCCACTTGTATTTGTTTCAAAAATCATTGAAGAAATAACAATAGAAAGGGCACAATTCACGCTCAGTGGTTACATTTTTATACTTATTGGAGATTTCAATATTGACATCAATTAAAATAGAAAACAAATTAAATTGTTATTAGAGTACATATGGTCTGAACAATTATGAGAAGTAACTAGAAATTTTATTTTTGGGAATAAGGCAATTATTGAGCACATTTGGACAAATTTTCCTATTCAATAAGGTTATGCTCATATTTCACATTCATAGTGGAGTGATCATGATGTAGTTCATGCTTGGATACACTTTTTGTGATTCTAATTTTGCATAAGTTATGCATTTTATTTTGAAGCAGTAATGTTCACTAGCAATTATAAATGCAATAAGACAAATTTTTGTAAATTTTGCCTATTTTGTATAAGTTGAAATGATACATTTATTTGTTCAGTCTCATGTGGAGTCCAAAATGGATAAGTAATTAATTTAAATGTCACAAGGTGATAAGTGTTAGAAATGTGTTGTCATTGATGGAAAAGGTGATGAGAATGAAGGCAAAATCATAATTGAATTGTGATAAGTATGGAGAACAACTAAAAGTATGTTAAAGGCAAAATATGGAGAATGTGTAGAGAATAAAAATCCATTTCTAGTATATTATATAAATTAAAATACTTTTGGGACCCACTTATATGGATAGAGATATGAAAGAGATTTCTAGTGGTATATGGAAGTTCAAAAATGGCCTCTTGTATTGAAATTTATGGGAAATCAAAGTATGTACCCCCAAAAGTCAAAGATTGCAAAGCTACCAGTGGTAGAAGAGATTTGGTGCATGGTTTACTTTGGTGTTTTTCCAAATGTGGTGGAGTAATTGGTGGAGCCGCTATCCAAAGGACTAGGAAAATGCAACATATACATCAATGCAACAAAAGCAGTTTTAATGGCTCACAGTGGAGACCTCTAACATGTAATCTCGACAAAATTACCTCGGGAAGAACCAAGGCAATGCATAAAGGGTGTACCCAAGATGAAGCAGCTTGGGGGGAGGTGGATAACACATAACAGTGGAAATTCTTGACATTGGTGGAGAGTACTACAATAGAGGCCCCACATGAAAACTCATCCTAGCGGGTAGTAACCTAGAAGGTTACGAAAGAGCGTGTAAGAGTGAAGTTGAGGATGATGCAAGCCCAACCCAAGAGGACTTCCCTGTAAGAGCTAAGGTATATGCACAAAATAAGAATCCTAAGATGATTAAGCATTGGGCTAGTGTGGCAAAAAAGAGAAACAACAAATACCAATAAGGAGGAAGTTAGGATAACATGACAGTCGACATGTGTAAAAGATTGAATCCAACGGTTTTGGGCATATCAAATTTATCAAAGAAAATCATCACATAAAGTGAAGGCCCAAGAATATTTCTCTCTCATTGAAAAAAACATGGCCACTCTTGATTGGCCTAGACAAACAACTTGAAAAAAACAGGTGGATTATGATGTTAGCATTATGTTGTCCAACGAGAGGAGGATAGGTGGCATGTGTTTTTTATGTTTTTAGATGGTGAAATGGATCAAAATTGAGTGACACATGTTACCACTAATATTGCATCATGTGGAATTGGTGATGTAAGCATGATGTCATCCTAGAAGGTCAACCTAGAAAGGTTTTCAGGCGAGCACAAGAAAAGTGCTCTAGGCTGACTAGGCACTGGGCACATGTGGCATTGAAAGTTCAACCCATCCTATTCGTTGATTGGTTCTTGTATGTAGTAGGTAGACCCACCAGGACACATCATCCTAGAACTGTGTCCCTAGAAAGATTTTAAGAATGCAAAAGAGGAATCTTTAGGTTGACGAAGCACTAAGATTGTAGAACCGATGATGGTAGAGCTACGAACCAATGAGAAAATGTGGATCACAACCATACATTGCACACATAAGCCCAAGAGGCTTTATCTTAGAGAAAATAAAAGGAACAAAGGGAGAATATGGTTGGGATGATGGGTTTGAGAGACAGAAATATTGCTAACAAGTAACAATTATAACAAATGACAGAAGGCATGCCCAAGTCACGAATTTTGTGGTGTTTTCATATGTTAAAGGACCATGGGCCTTATGGATGATTACAATACAAAAGTACCATGGACACATTAAAAAGGATTAGCACCTTAACTATGTGTAGGTTGACAATTATGAGTTAAGCCCTTGGGGCTATAGCATAAAAAGGGTTTGCGAAGGTAAATATGGCAACGTGATTTTGGTAGTTGTGTCAAATATAACAACACTTCCAAAACTGGAAAACACAACCATGAAATGAGTTGACAATGCTAAAAATACAAAAAGGAAGGAATGAAAGTAGATTAGTCACATGGACAAGTTTAGAGGTAGATTTGGTAGTTTAGCTAAACTTGGAGAAGCACCAATTTTAGAAAGAGTTAGCTAAATCCTGTAACTCACCAGAATTGAGGAAAACAATAGTTTAACTCAAAATTTATCACAAAAATAACAAACTAGTGATTGAAGACTTGAAGAGAACATTTAGATGGATTAACAGGAGTAGGAAAAAGGAAAATATAAAGTATTCATGCAATCATTGAAGTATGAAATAACTAAAGCATTAAATCCAAAAATATTACTCCAAATTCCTTTATAAGCATAATTGAATTTGCAAAGTTGGGGTGTACAAGAGTGAAATTGTGGTGTATATGGTGGATTGTTTAATAATAAGAGATTGTTGAAGGAGTTTGTTAAGGTGGTTTTGGTGAGTGTTTAAAGTGACAAATTTATTTGTTTTGTAAAAGGGAATGGCTTCATGATTTGAGTATGAAAATTGTATGAAATATGAATCATTGAGGCCATGCAAGTAGTAGCTTGTAGATCAGGAGTTGCATCTCCTTCTAGTAGTTGTTGTTAAATATTTATGGGTTGAAGCTATTTTCAGTAGTATCTAATAAAATTAGGGGTTATAGCTCCTTTCTATTGTAGTTGATAAATTAAGGAGTAGTTGCTTCTTGTTGGTTGTAGTCAGAGAACTTTGTAACAACAATTAGTAGCTTGCCTTGTGAATTAAATTTAAGGAAAAATTTGAAGAATTTGTGTGTTCTCATTGTGTTACACATGATATTTATTTCCATGGTCATATGAACTAATTGTTGGAAATTTTATTGGTGTCCTAGTATCATTGCAAATAAAAGAAAGTTGTAAAATACCTACAATATTGATTTCCCGCCCTCTCAGCATTGTTCCGGTTACTAAAAAATTGGTATCAAACAAAACTAGGCCACTTCAGATCAATTTAACAGTTGGAAGAAAGATCAAGGACCATGGAAAACTAGGAAGGAAGATTCACCAAACGACACCTATGTTAAATGGAATAAACTATGTGTTTGGGGAAGTAAGGATGAAGACCTACATTCAATCACTTGGATATGATTTATGGGATGCAATAGAAGAAGAATATGAAAAGAATCCAACAATGATTACTAAAGATTAGAAGATGGAGTTGACATGGAATGCTAAAGTTATGAATGCCATGCTTGCTAGCCTACCTAAATCATAACTAGTCAAGGTCATGGACTACTCAACAACAAAAACTATTTGGGATAACATGAGTTGCTGCTATGAAGGTGACAACAAGGTAAAACAATCTAAAATTCAAGGTCTTAGAATGAAATTTGAATCTTTAAAAATGTATGATGATGAAGATATTGCAAATTACTTCCTAAGGGTTGATGAGGTTGTTAACACCATAAGAGGCCTTGATGAGAAACTAGACGAGCTAGTAGTGGTTCAAAAGGTGTTGATATTTCTCCCTAAGAGATTTAATCCCAAGGTATAAACCATTGAGGAGATGGAAAAATTAAAGACTCTTACCTTCGACCAACTATTTTCCACACTTAATATTTATGAGATGAGGATTTCAAATGGAAATTCTACAACACAAGAGTCAACCTTCAAAGTAGATAAGAAGCCTAGGGAAGAACATGATGATTCATGTTGTGAATTAGATGAAGAATAAGCCAAGTTTATGAAGAAGATCAAGGGAGGCTCAGATAAGTATAAAGGTAAGTTACCTTTTAAATGCTTTAATTGTGGTAAAGTTGTTCACTATGCTTCCAAGTGTCCTAAAAAGAAGAAGAGGGAATATGACCCAAGAAAGAAGTTTATGAAAGTGAAAAATGAAATAAAGAAGTCCAAAAAGAGAAATATCTATACCCAAGAAGCTAGGTCATGTAAAAGTGAAGGTAGCCAATCCTTTGGTAAGGACAAAGATGATGAAAGTCCAAAATAATTTATGCTTATGGCTATAGAAAATTTATATGTAGAGGCTATTAATCATGATGGTGAGGAGAATGAAGTAGATTTAGAAGGTGAATTGGTTAGTTTTCTTGAAGAAATTGAAAGGATGAGAAAGAAAAATAAAATCCAAAAGTAATCGCTTATCAAGGACAAAATTGAAGCCATTGAGCCTCTACTACTGCAAATCAAAGAAAACAAGAAGATTCAAGAAACTTTAAATCAAAAACTTAGTGAGAAGAGTCAAGCATGTGATAGGTTTGAAAGAGAAGTTGTTTTCCTAAGGAAAGAGCTATAAAAGGAAAAAACTAAACTTAGATTTAATTATAAGTTTGGAAAGGGGACTGAAAATCTAAATGAGCTTCCAGAAGGACAAAGAGTCTCCACTAATTGAACTGGTCTTGGATTTGTGGCTGAGTCTAGCTCAACAACATAGTCAAAGGGAGAGAAGTCAATTAACTTTGTACAAGAAGCCAAAATTGGTGACAATGCAACAAAATAAGTGTATTTTACTCTGCAAAAGAATAGTGTTGGAGGAGAAAATCGAAACATACAAAGGGTAGCCCAACAAAGTATCAGAAATCAATTTTCTTCTAGGTATGTGGACATATTTATAGGCTATTGCTTTACATGCAAAAATTAAAGTATGTATACATATTTCCAGTCTATTGCTATAACTATCAAAAATTTTGGCATAGAGCATTCAATTGCAAATTTAAGAATAAAAGGCATGATCCAGTTATTGAGAAAGGAAGCTAAGAGTTCAAAGTCTGGAAAGAAAAAGAAAGAAAAAAAGCGATGAAATATTGTTTTATATGCTCAGAACAAAGGAATTCGTTGGTATGTTGATGGTGGTTGTTCCAGACACATGTCAGGAGACATGAGTAAGTTTTTAACATTCAAACCAATTGAGAAAGGTAATGCAACCTTTGATAATAATGCACTTGGTAAGATTTTTGGTGAAGGAGTTGTCAGTCAATCTAATGGAAATCGTAAAGCCAAGAATGTTTTATTTTTTGATGGGATGAAGCATAATCTACTTAGTGTGTCTTAGATGTGTGATCAAGGCTATAATGTGTTGTTTAGAGCTAAAAATTGTCAAATCAAGTCTGAGGCACTAAAGAATTTGTAAATGAAGCTATAACAACATACAACAATGTATATCTCCTAAAAGAGAAAACAAATAGGTGTTTATTTTCGAAGATTGATGAGAGTTGGTTGTGGAATAGGAGGCTTGGAAATTTGAATTTTTATTAGATAGTCAAATTGGGCAAGAAGAATGTTGTCAAAGATCTTCCAAAGCTTTCAAAGCCTGAGAATACTGCTTGCGAGTTTTTTTAGTTGGGTAAGCAAGTTCGAGTACCATTAAATTCCAAGGAGAGCTCATCAACTAAGCCCTTGCATTTAGTCCATATGGAATTATGTTGACCCTCAATAATGCAATCACCCATAGATAAATTGTATTTCATTCTTATAATTTGCGATTTTAGTAGAATGATGTGGGTTGCATTTTAAGAGAAATTTAATAAGCCTTGAGAAGTTTAAGGACTTTAAAGCCATGGTTGAGAATGAGATTGAATTTAAAATCAATAGCATAAGGTCTGATAATGGAGGTGAGTTTACCTCAAAAGAGTTTGATTATTTTTGCAAGAAACGTGGCATCAAAAGGCAATTCATTATAGAAAAGAATCCACAATAGAATGGTGTAGTAGAAAGAACGAATAGATTTGTTTAGTAGTTAGCCAAAGCCATGATGGGATAAAGAAATGTTCAAAAATATTCTGGGTTGAAGCTATTCACACATCAATAGTGATTTTGAACACTCACTTTAGACCAAATAATGATAAGAATCTCTATGAGTTCTGGTATGATGGACCTACAATAGTCAAACATTTCAGAGTATCTGGAAGCAAGTGCTATATCAAGAGTAAAGATGAAAATCTTGGTATGTTTGATGCAAGGGATGATCAAGGCATGTTTCTTGGATATTCTCATAATAGAAAGGGATATAGATGGTACAATAAGAATATAAAGAGGATTGTTGATTGTATTGATGTCAAAGTGGATGAGTATATTGAATAAAAATTCAATTAGAAAGTAAATACTAGTTCCATTGAACTAGTCAACAATGATGAGAAGATCAATGAACCACTTTCAGACGAAGACAATGAAAAATATCTCGGTCCTTAAGCCCAACGTTCTTCAAGGTATGTGCAAAAACACCATATGAATAAACCAATAGTTGGTGATTTAAACACATATGTGTAGAAAAAAAAAGAAGCTACTAAATCCCCCTACATGAGCGGATCTAGCACTATTATCCATGGAGAAACCCAAGGATGTTGCGCAGGTAATTCAGGATGATAATTGGTTAAATGTTGTGCATGAAGAATTGGATCAGATTGAGAAAAATTAGACATGGGGGCTTGTTCCTAGACCCGCAAACAAGAATGTGATTGGCACAAAGTGGGTCTTTATAAATAAGTTAAATGAGCATGGTAAAGTCGTAAGGAACAAAGCAAGATTAGTCTACAAAGATATGCACGAATCGAAGGTCTGGACTTTGACGAAGCATTTTCTCTTGTTGCTCGATTAAAGGCTATTTGATTTTATTTTATTTTGCATTTTCTTGTTTCAAGAAATTCAAGATATATTAGATGGATGTAAACTATGCTTTTCTAAATGGAGAGTTGAGGGAAGAGGTTTACAAAGAGAAACAAGATGGCTTTAGTTATCATATTCACTTGATTGTGTTTGTAAGCTAAAAAATGCATTGTATGGTCTCAAGCAAGCACCAAGATCTTGGTATTCCAAGTAAGACACTTATTTGCTCAAGTGTGTTTTCAAAACAGGTGCAATTGATAGTAATTTGTATGTTATATTTAATGATGGAAAATTAATAGTGGTGGTTTTCTATGTTGATGATATTATTTTTTCCAATGATTCCAATTCACTAACATGCCAGTTTTTAGTTGATATGAAAGCTGAGTTTGAGATGTCTATGCTTGGAGAGATTTTTGTTTCCTTGGATTGCAGATTACACAGATTCCCAAATGGATTTTTATCTCATAAAGCAAGTATCTCAAGGAAATATTGAATAAATTTGGCATGGATGAGTGTTCTTTAGTGAGCACACCAATGGTTACAGGTTGCAAGCTTAGAAAGATTGATGAATCATCAAAAGTGGACCAGACTTTATACAGGTCTCTTACTTGCAACCTCTTTATTCTAGTCAAGTATCATTTCTTGAGAGTGCAAGTTGCAATTGATATTGTCAAGCTTGAGTATGTATTGTGAAAAGAGTAGGTAGTTGATTTATTCACCAAACCTCTCCCAAGATATCAATTTGAGTATTTAAAGTGGATATTGGGAGTTCTTACTCTTTCCTCCATCCATTAGATCTTCCTTAAAGAGGAAGAAAGGAAACCAACACATATTTAGCATATCAAGGTGTCGTTGCCAAGTCCATAAGATCAACATGATAAGGGGAGATTAATGATAGGGGGAGCATGTTGGTATCTTAGCCATTGATGTCAAAGGGGGAGAAAGAAATTCAAACCACAAAGATAAAAGGGGGAGAAGTATTGGTGATAAAAGAAAAGAAGGTGAAGAAATTAAAAATAAGAAGAAGGAGAAGTACACTAACAAAAGTATATCAAAACAACAACACATAACGGAGCAACACCTTAGGGGTAGAAATAAGAGAAGACAAGGAGAAATAAGAAGTACACTTTGTTTTTTTATGGTTTTGTTTGAATGGTGTTTCCATCAATGCCAAAGGGGGAGAATGTTAAAAATCTGTTTTTATTGCAAAGGTGAGGAGTATGAAGGAAAAAGTAGAATTGGTTACAACATGCATTGGAGATTAGCTCAAAGTATGTAAAATGAAAATATGAAGAAGGTGCAAAGACTTTAAATCATTTTAAAATAAATTATATAACTTCATGTACTTTTCAGACCCACTCATATGGATAGATCTTTCCAGTGGTATATGCAAGTTCAAAAATGTCCTCCTAGATTGAAAGTTATAGTTAATTAAAGTCTACACCCCCAAAAGTCAAAGATTTCAGAGCTATCAATGGTAGAGGACCTTTGGCACATGTTTTAGTTTGGTGTTTTACCAAATGTGGTAGAGTAAGTTGGTAGAGATGTCATTGAAAGGACCAGACAAACATGCTATATATATTAATGCAACGAAAGCATTTTTATTGGTTCATAGTGGAGCCCTATAACATGTAATCTTGACGGAGTACCCCAAGAAGAACCAAAGAAATGCATATAGGGTGTGCCTGGGGTGACACAAGCCTAGATGAAGGTGGATAACAAATAATAGTGGAAATGTTTGGCATTGGAGGAGAGTATTGCAACAAAAGTCCCACATGACAGCTCATGTCGATAAGTAGTAAACCAAAAGATTACGAAAGGGAAAACAAGAGTGAAGGTCATGATGATGCAAGCATGACCTAGGAGGACCATCCCTAGAAGAGCTAAGGCATATGCACAAAAGAAGAAGCCCAGGATGATTAAGCATCAGGCTAGCATGGTGAAGTAGAATAACATCAAGTACCAATAAAGAGGAAGCAACTAACATGTCAGTCAATAAGTGTAAAAGATTGAATCCAATGGTTTTGTGCTCATAAAATTTGTCAATGAAAATCAACGCAAAACATGAAGGCCTGACACCTTTTCTCTCTTCATTGACAGATACATTGTAGCTCTTGATTGACCCAAACAAACTCTTAGGTCTCTATACTACTAGTGTAGCCCCTTGTTGTTATTAGTGCAACCCATTTATTGTATTATTGGGCCCATATAGTCCCCATGTTGTTATTATTGTGCCCCATAGAAGCCCACTATTGTTATTGTTGCGCCCCTACAATATTATTGTTATGTAGGTTCTGATTGTATTAGGACCCCTTAGACTCCTATATATAGAAATGAGGTCTTTTCATTTGTATCATCCAAGAATTGTTCATTTGTGTAATGTAAAGGAGGTTCCCCCTCGAAGAGGCTGATTTTGAAGTCGTTGATCTATATTTTCTATTTTTTGTGAGTTGGTTTCATAACATTTGGTATCATAGCTTTGGATTCTAGGGTTTCACTGCTCCAAATAGGCCATTGTGGAATTTTCAAAGTATTTTTTTTTTACAATGTTTCAGAAGCTGAAATTAAAACCACTTGAGCCTAATTCTTGATAAATCTCGAGTTCAAATTTCAGATCTTGTCTCGCTATATTTTTGGAGATATGATCCAAGGAAGTTAGGGTTTTTGCAGGCTCCCGAATTACATCCCAAAAACGTGACCATGGGAAAAGGTCGTAACCCTCTCTGAGCATCGAATTAAAATTTTGTAAGAAGTTAAAGAAAGAGGGCAAACTGTAGTTTCCTATGTATTTTTTAAAGTCCGAAGGTGGAAACAGTGACACGTGGTACTTCATACAAGTTCTCTCTACAAAAAAAGTATATAATTAGGTCATCTTGGGAGAATGGGCATAAATCTTTCTTGGAGAATCCAATTTTGATAAGACTAGTGGAGTTGGAAAGAGGACGCAGAGGGATACCACATATAGTAATTTTAGGATCTTAGAGATCCAAAATTTCAGAGATACAATTGATTCAAGATTGAGCTCCTAAAAGCAAGAAAAAGAATGGCTTGAATCAAGAAAATAAAAACACCTAGTAAGAAAAATTGGAGGGATGAGTTGAAGAATGTGATCGAAGATATGATCAATAAGATAAATGAAATAGAAGAAAAATTGAATGGCAACATGGAGTATTTGAAGAAAGACATGGAAGGGTTGAAGGAAGGTGGGACAAAGTCACTACAACAAAGGCTTCCTAATGCCAAAAAGGTAGTAGAGGAAACCCATGATGAGAACAAAAGAAATGTTAATCATTATTTCATAGACTCTAACATTGGATTCAAGACACACCATATTCCAAATATCGATGTGAGGAAATTTTATGGCAAGGATTCAGTAACTTGGAAACTACTGATGGAGCAATATTTTGATCTAGATGATGTGCAACCACCACAAAAGGTACGTATTGCATCTTTATATATAGAACTGAATTAGTTTGTATGATATAGAAGGATTTGTTCTCATAAACCACTTGTCACCAGGTCAAATTTCATGGAGGAAATGATAGCAGATTATGAGGATACAAAGAGCAACACTTTCTTTAGCCAATTGATAAATCTCAAACACAAGGGTTCAATGGTAGAGCACATTGAGGAATTCCAAAAATTTAATATAAGGGTAAATGATATTCCATAGAAGCATAGGATTGAAGTCATCATAGGGACTTTAAATGATAACATCCAACATCAGGTTCGCCTTTGGGAACCTGATTCATTGCATAAGGCATACAAGTTGAAAAGAAAAATTGACAGAAAAATTATGGCAACAAGGAAGCCTACCACTCATAACTATAAAGATGGAAGTGTTGTTGCTCCTAGCCTTTCACCACCTACAAGGTTGACACCAAAAATATTGGAAGAAAAAAGAGCAAAAGGAATTTGTTACAATTGTGATAGAAAATACACTAAAGGTCATAAGTGTGCTGAGAATAAATTAATTTACATAGATGGGGAAGAGGAGTAAGAAAAGGAACATGAAACATCAAAAGAAGAGGATATACACCATGAACCAATCCCATAGAAAGAAGAAATGAATATGAGCATATATTGTAATGCATTGACATGAATTACCACTCCTCAAACTCTCAAGATAGAAGGGCATATCAAGAAGAAAAAGGTAATAACGTTGATTGATTCAGGTAGTACCCATAATTTTATTCATTGTAAGATAGCCAAGAAATTGAATTGCTTCCTATATCTAGCACCCGAGTGTCAAGTAATGGTTAAAAATGGAGGAACCATAAATTGCACTTGGAAAGTGCCATAATATCAAGATATTCATGGGAGAATATGTAATGAATAGTTCAGTTCTTTCCATTCCAATAGGTGTTGTTGATGTTGTACTAGGATTCCAATGGCTACAATTTTTAGGTATGATAGCTTTTAATTTTCAAAATTTTTTCTTGAAATACTTTTGGGAAGCAAAGGAATTTGAATTAAGGGGTATCACAAGGAAACCAGGAAAGATAATCAACTCTAACAACATGACAAAGCTTCTAAAGAAAAAGCAATGGGGCAAAATTGGACAATTATGTTCAATAGAGGTTCCCACATCGAAATCACCTATTTGTCCAGATCTCCAAAATTTTTTGGACAACCATTCCAAGGTATTTGAGACTCCCAAAGACCTCCCACCTATTCGTGATAATGATCATGCTATTCATTTGATTCCAGGAAGTGTTCCCCCAAACATTAGGCCTTACAGATATGCATATGCCCAAAAGAGTGAAATTTAACGTATGGTTGCAAAAATGCCAGAGGTTGGTATAATTCAACCTAGTTAGAGTTCTTTATTTGCTCTAGTGGTATTGGTACATAAGAAGGATGGATCATGTCCCATGTGTCCAGATTATAGGGAGCTCAACAAGCCTACTATTAAAGATAAAGTTCCCATTTGTGTCATTGATGAATTATTGGATGAATTACATGGAGCAATTTACTTCACCAAGTTGGATCTTCATTCAAGATATCTTCAAATTAGAATGAAGACTGAAGACATTCCAAAAAAAACATTTAGAACTCATGAGGTTCATTATGAATTTTTGGTCATGCCTTTTGGCCTTACCAATGCACCTTCTACATTTCACGGTTTGATGAATTCCATTTCAGACCCTTCCTTAGAAAATTTGTGTTAGTATTTTTTGATGATATACTAATCTACAACATGTCTTGGAAGGATCATGTACAACATGTTGATAGGGTGCTCAAACTTTTGGAGGAGTTTTTAATGGATTTTATCACAAGATTACCCAAGTTTGAAGGAAAGAGAGCCATCATGGTGGTAATTGATAGACTTACCAAGTATACACACTTTTTTGCATTATCTTATCCATTTAAATCCATTACAGTTGCTACTACATTTATGGAAACAATTCGAAAGGTACATGCAATCCCTAGGACTATTGTAAGTGACAGAGATCCCATTTTCACTGGAAATTTTTGGACAGAATTTATTTTTTTGTCTAGGTACTTAGCTAGCTCATAGCTCATCTTATCATCCTCAATCTGATGGGAAAACTGAGATAGTGAAAAAATGTTTGGAAGGATATATTTGTTGCTTTGTATATGATAAACAGACACAATGGGTCAAGTGGTTGTCTCTGGCTCAATGGTGGTATAACACTTCCTTCCATACTGCAGCAAAAATGACCCCATTTATGGCACCGTCCATCACATCATCTTTAAAAGAAAATTCTAAGGTTCAAGCAGTGGAAGATCACATCGAGCATCAACAACAAGTTCTCAAACTCTTAAAGGATAACCTCACTTTGGCACATAATAGAATAAAACAACAGGCATATCAACATCGTGGTGAAAGAAGTTTTGATGTAGGTGACTGGGTATTTCTACGACTACAACCATACAAACAAATGTCCCTCAAGCAAGCTAAGAAGGATAATAAATTATCACCAAGGTATTATGGTCTGTACAAGGTGTTACAAAATATTGGTACTATGGCATACAAATTAGAGCTTCCTGCATCTTCCCGAGTGCACCCAATTTTCCATGTTTCATGCTTAAAGAAGGTTATAGGTGAGAATATCCTAGTTCAAACAATTTTTCCATAACTTGATGGCGAAGGAAAAATCATATTGGAACCTAAAGCAGTCATAGAAACAAGAAATCGACAACTATGAAATTGATCAATTTTAGAGTATCTCATAAAGTGGAAGAACTTACTCGCTAAAGATTCTACATGGGAGGATGAGAATTTTTTTTAGCGGCTGTAACACCCTACAAAATTTTGGCTTGCATCCAATTTTAGAGCCTCCTTTGAGAGTTTTACTTGATGATTTTACACACTCAGGTTCATTCTGTGAGCTTGTGTGAGTCTTCGCACCCACCTTGCATGATCATTCCACTGACATCTTTTGCATGTAGATGTCAATGTCATGCTTGTAACCATGTTTTGGTCATACTCAAGGTCTTCGCTTCATGTGTACATGTTATGTTCGCTATGTAAACATCTGTCACGCTCACACACAGAGTCATATTCCTTGTCACGCAAGCATCGTCGCGGTCGTCCAAGGATCAATCAAAAGTGTCACATTTTTACCTCACATCGTTGATCAGTTATGTTAGGTATATGTGTCTGGATGGTTTGTGTCATCTCGTTGTCAAGTCATGTAAGTGTGTGTTTGCAAGATCATGTATGCACCTTTCCACTCATTCACACACTTAGTCATTTTGCTAAAGTTTTGACGACTAGATTCCCCTCTGACATCTGAACCTTCACCTAGCCATCGACTCGATCGACTATTTCCCAGAACAATGTAGAAGCACCAAGAAATCCATTTCAAGGTGTAATACCTGCAAGCTGATCAATAAAACTTCATGCTGGTCAACTAGAGAGTTTGACCCGACAGTCACCTCGGGACTGACTCCCCTCAAAAATTAAGCAGAGGTTGTAGACCTTGCCCACTCCACTGACTAAGAAAATTGCACAAATAGGCCTGACAAACACCCAGTGCTCGTCCCTATCTCCCTCAGAAAATTGCACAGTTTTTCCAGCGAGCCCTAAAGTCAGTTAATCAGTTGCTCACTCGGAAAATTACACAGTTTTCATGAGCAAGCCCTTTGCTACCCCGCAGTCCACTTAGCTCAGAAACTACGTAGAGGTGATCAACAGGTCATCTTCCCAACATCAACCCATTTTTTCCCACTAGCATCTCCTGGTAGCCAACTGCCAGTTCCTTCCAGGAATTGCGCAGTTTTTTCTACCAAGCTCCAGCAGTTAACTGCTAGTTCCCTCCAGGAATTGCGCAATGTTTGCCGCCAAGCTCCTGGCAACTGAATGTCAGTTCCCCTCAGGAATTGCACTATTTTTGTTGCCAGTGTCCCAACAACCAGTTGCCTATTTCCTCCAGGAATTGCATAGTTTTGGCTACCAAGCTCCCGCTGTCTGCTCCTTGTAGAAATTGCGTGCCCAGCCTTCTTACAGAACAAATTGATTTCAAGAAAATATACAAACACATTGAACATAGAAACATTGGCATAAATTATTAGTTCACGATTCGTAGCATTAGTTGGTGAAAATTTTTGTCAGAAATCATGGGGGAATGAGTATGTAGATACAAAATATGTCGAGACAGAGATTTTTTTCTTAATGAATTTTGATAGTTAGGTTTGTACCATGGTCTTCAAAATTGTGTGTCAAGTTATTTTTAAATCAAATTTGGTTCAACCTTTTTCATACTTTGATATCAAATAAAATGAATTGACATAGACATAGTGGTGGGGACCATCTCAACCACCAAGTCAATTCATGGTAGAGTTAGTTGAGAACATATGTGCATAACATTTATTTGTGATTGTCCTTGCACAATTTTCTATTTAAAAATATTGTATCGAATAAATACTTGAAATTGTGCAAAGAAAATACTTTCCTAAGCTCACAACTACACAAAGTCAACATTTTTCAACAATTTATTTTCTCAACTACTAAAGTTCCTTCCTATATTTCTCTCCTAGATATTTCTTTCTTTAGATAATCGTCTAGGGATTTCTATTGGCTCTTTCCATGCTTGATGAACATAATAACTCCATCGAATGTTTCAAAATCCATTCTCTATTTTCTTTCTTAGTGATACAAAATGGATTGCGTAATCGAATAAGCTAATCTAATTGTCAATGGATTTTCTTTACAGTTAGTTAGTTTGTCCAACAACAATAGATTCACTATGATGCCATGTCTTTGAAAACTTACCCTATTAACCTAAATTGCATGTGAACAAAGAACCAATGCAATTTTCATATCTCATAATGTCCAAGAAAATAGTTTGTTTAAATATTTATCTAATTCAAAATGTGTTTACATAACAAATAATTTATAAGATTTACATAGAACAAAAATAAAAAACTGGTAATGGGTACTGAAAATTGCTCAAGAAACCAACATTTACAAGGAAATAAAACACAAGCAAAGACGTGTAAATCCTACACAACAATCTGTAGCTTCCACACGTGGTATTGGTACAACCTCATCCTCCAATTTAGGAAAGAGAAAAACTCCCACCACTAGAAAATTGGTTCATGGTGAGCTATTAGGTCATTAATACGACAAAGAGTCTCTTCAGATATTCACCCTAGACAAAGTGCATATGGTTCAAATAGCCATATCCAAAATTATTGTAAATAGATAACACATTGAACAAACTATAGACATGGAAAATGAAAATGATATACCACCTTAATTCTTGTTTAACAGAGAATAAAAAATAATGGAGGAAACTACAGAAGAGTTTGTTCTTTTCGATGAACATCCTGTCACATTACAAGATGCAATATATGAAGAGGGCAAAAAAAATTTGAGAATTGAAAAAGTAAAAGTTTATATAATGAAAAGGTTGTTGATCAAGAACAAACAAATATTGATCTATCTGATGCTGGAGTTAAGAGGCTCATGGTATTTCATCAATGTACCAATCACACACTTGCACAGTCTATTCATGAACAAGAAGTAGAAAATTTGATATTGAAAAAAATAACAAAAGAACTAGAAGACACTTTAAATCTGGGTCCTGAGATAATGACTCCACTGGAAATACAAACACCACCATTGCCAATTTATGCTTCTATTGCACCACACATATCTAATAAAGATGCCAATCTCCTTAATGCAATGAAATCATATATCATCAATAACATATGTTAAATATTTGCAAGAAACTTTTGATTTATGACATTTGCAACAAGAAATTAAGACATTTGTGGATTTGATTAATAGTAATCTTAAGCTATATAGGAAATTTGTTAAGTATAATTTAGTTAATTTTAGACAAAGGCTTGAATTACTTTCTGATTTAGAGAAATAAAACAAAGGACTTCCAAATACTAATCGAATAAAGTAATTGGAAGCTGGATGGTTTGAGAGAATCAATACACTACAGAAAATCATCTCTAAATGTGATATCCTAAGAAATAGAAAAAGTGACGCATTTTTGAAGGCATTAGGCATTATACATGACCTAGACAATCCACACATGATACATAATTTAGAATTAATTTCAAGAGACATGCTAAACATTGAATTGGAAACGCTAAAACAGTCAAAGATAATGGAGTTTGATGACATAATTGATTTTTAATGTAGAAAAAATTACCAAATGGATAATAAATTTTGTTGGAATCAATAATGAGAACTTTTTCTTGGATGCGTAGTTGCAAGAAGAGGCTAGGAAAATTGAAAAGGGCATATTTCAATAAAAATGTCAAAATGGAGATTATAGTTGCTTTTGGCAGAGAATCATTAAAACGATAGTGGAAAATTTTGTTGAAGAATCATGAATCCAATAAACGTCTAATAGATACATAGTCATGGTTGACACTTTTACATACTATAACTGTTCTCAAATCCTTCAAAAATTTATTTTCTATTTACTAATATTAGATCATTCAACTTTATTGATTATGATATCATGACCTTAGCTAATTATTGTATACAAATTATTGTTTTTCATTGCATATGACTTTTTCATATTAAGATTCATGGGAGCCCAATCCAAGTTACTATTAGGAAAAATGCATTTACTTTTATGATTTTCTATCAGGACTCGGTGTTATAATTCTCACCATGTCAAAAATATAATAATGTATATATCTGAATTATAGATATTGTGATTAGCATTTGAATATGGATACAATTGTCGTTACTGAATGTCAATCTATATCAATTTTATGATAATGTTTTCTATAATTTTTGAACATATGCTTTGACCCATTGTATTATATTTAATGTTGTGTTATTGATTAAAACGAAATTGAAAATTTGACAACAGTTTTGGATCTCAAGCATACAACTTTGAAGAATACAATGCTAATACCATGTATTTTGAATTGAATATATTTCATTTTGTAGAATATGGAAGTGCAGAGAAAGCTTTCATTGTGCCTCTTCTGCATTTTGCACAATCAAAGTTCGGTCCCCTATACATGATGCTAATTTGAAATATCATAAAAAAGTGAAAATGGAGAAAAATAGTACAAGAGAAAAGCATTTTACATGGTATTGAAGCAATTAACAAAGAGAGATAGCCACAAACATTATTGTTGAGTATCTTTCTAATCCTAATTATCTAAGTGCATTTAGTGTTTATAATTGTTTTAATTAAAAATGATTTCAATTAAGGCGTTGATAGGAAATTATAACTTTGCTATGAGGTGTGTTTATGTTCGATTTATTTTGATTTGATTATTATTACATTGTACAACTTTGTGTTTTTTTTGCTAACTTTTCTATGTACTCTATGATATGTAATGTTGTATAAAAGAAGGAATACAAAAATATTGCATAAGACACTTCACTTAATATTGCATAAGATTGTGAATAAAAGCACCAACATTCCACTCCTAACAAGAAATAGCAAATGTAAAGCTGTTAATATCCTTGTGTCAATGTCTCATGAACAATTCTCCATGAATACTTCCTCCTTAGAGAGACTTGCCACTCCACAACTTTCCGTATCTCCTTTGAATCTATTATTAGTATTAATTAATTATGCATATGCATTTAATGCATTAATTATGTTTCCATAAAACCGAAAAGGGTCATACCACACCATAACTTGCCCTGTCTCCTTCGAATATGCTATATCTAGTTGTTTTGCATATATCAATATAAAATTATACTAAGGATCGATATAATCTTTAAGCACTTTGCACAATGTATCAATTTTATTTGTTTTGCATCTCTACACAATAATATGAGCACATTAATATAAGTCATAATATAATCTAAATTAAAAATGACATTTTTTGAGCACTTTCTCTTGCTAAGATTCTCCTACAATGTTAAATTAGCCTCATTCGTAATGAAAAGGAAGAACGCTTTACTCAATATAGTCCCTACTCACACACTTCCCATAGACCCTTTCTCTGTACAACAAAATAATAGTAATTACCTCGTAAGACAAATTTCACAGACATAATAGCAACAAATAATGCAAATGAAAAAAGCAAAAAATTACAAGCTAGCATTATAATTTTGAAATTTGTTTCAACATTGTCTATC
The DNA here is from genome assembly GCA_000404065.3 of Pinus taeda. Classification (NCBI taxonomy): domain Eukaryota; kingdom Viridiplantae; phylum Streptophyta; class Pinopsida; order Pinales; family Pinaceae; genus Pinus; species Pinus taeda. Next base: position 335,064 of record APFE030322695.1, read on the forward strand.
AAGGCTACAAATTCACTTAGACAATGAATGTCTTGCCAGAATCCGGCAAAAAAATACTCAAAACGTTTGACTGTGGGAGTGTTTAAATCCTTTTTTTTAAATGACATAAATGGATTTAGCGCCATCAGCAATCATTAGGCACTCAAAATCTTGGACCTACAACTTCGTCAGTTCTAGCATCTTTAGACTCTTTAAACACTCTACTAATGTATCAACATTACTTGTTCCACACAATAATATAAGAAAAATAATATAGGTCATAATATGATCTTAATTTAAAATGTGATATTCTCGGAGCACTTCCTCTTGCACGTAAATTTCCCCTATAATGTTTAATTAGCCTTATGTGGAATGTGGAGGAAAATAACTAGACTTGATATAGTCCCTACTCATACACTTCACGCACACCCTTTCTTTGCACAATAAAATAACGTGCAACGCCTTCGTTTATGCTATATAGTTTTTAAGCACCCCCCACAATGTATCAACGTTACTTGCTCCACACTTCCACATAATAATATAAGAAAATTAATATAAGTCATAATATGATTTAATTTAAAACATGAAATTATCTAAGCACTTTCTCTTGCTATGTAAATTTCTCCTATAATTTTAAATTACCCTTATGTAAAATGTAGAGGAAGAAAACTTGATATAGTCCTTTCTCCCACAGTTGCAACACACCCTTTCTCCCACAATTGAATTCAAAACTTGGAAGTGGAAAGAAGGTTGATGTTTTCTGGCTTAAACCAACCTACCTATCCAAATACGAGGGGAACTCGCTTCTACTCTCTTTCTATGGATTGATTGTGTGATTGCATGCTCTCGAAAACAACATGTAATGAAAGAAAAGCATATGATATGCAAAGAAAGGAGAAATATTGTAGGGAGAAATTGTGTACAGAGAACAAGTATATGTCGAGGTTAGAAAACTATTTTCTTCTAAAAACTTTGGATAAATTGATTATGTGTGTATTGAAAACTGTGTGCTCTTAATTAAAGCTATTTCTACCATTCCTATTGTAATTGGATAAATCAAGGAATTTATGTGAAAATCGATTTCATTGTGCACAACATGGATACACTTTGATTATGCAGAAATACCTCAATAAACCTTTCACTGTATGTAGAAGAACTTCATTGTAGAACTATTGTGTAAAATTTCTCAGTATTTGCTTCATATGAATTTCGACACTTCACACAATGTATCGATCCACACAAGGAAGATTGTAATTTTTCGAGCTTAGTATTCCTCTGTATATGCTTAATATGAATTTTTGAATTCCACACAATGGACGAACTTGTACTTCCACATACATTCCCCTCCTAAAAAATAAACGGATGCATAATATTTCTCAGTATTTAAATTCCTAACTCCGCACAATGGGCGAGATTTCACTTCTGTATAGACTCCCCTATGCACAAATAAATGGATATATAATATTTCTCAGTATGGTTTTCACTGTATGGAATACAAAAATGTGAATGTGTAAATCCGCACCTCCACATTTCGTAGAATGTATCAAAAAATCTTAACATTCCATTAAAATTATAAGACACATTGTTGAGTGGCCACATGTACGAAATGTGAAGGTGTCAACAAGAGTTATGTGCTGAGATAAGCAAAGGCAGAGAAGCGCTCTGTATAATAAAAGTTTCTACTCTACTTTTGCATGGCACACAAAGAAAATGTTCACTGTGCTTTTGCATTGTGTATGAGAAAATTTGGGCCCTTCTCTAATATTAAATGAATTATCATTTTAGTACATAACTATTAACTATGTTAAGTAAAATGTATGAATTTACACCTTATCATTTCGTACAATGTATTAAAAAATATTGATATTCCATTATAATTCTAAGACATATTGTTGAGCAGTCACATGTACCAAATATGGAGGTGGAAACAAGAGTTATGTGCAGAGATAAGCGAAAGTTGAGAAGCACTACATATAATAAAAGTTTCGACTCCATTTCCAGACTCTGCAAAAAGAAAATGTTCACTTCCCTTTTGACTACGCACAATTAAAATGTTCATTTCCCCTCCTGATTTAGTACTTCCCACACTTATGCAAACATGTAAATAGTGAAAAACTATGGAAATCTAGGCATTTTCAAATATTGAAAAAATGCAAGCCCCACAAAAATAAAGATAGCCTTAAGCAAAGTGTAGAGGTGTCAATAAGAGCTTATACGAAAAAGCGGAGCAACACTTTGTACAATAAAAGTTTTGACTCAACTTCCACACTTTGCACAAAGAAAATGTTCACTCCCCTTCTGCACTATAGCCTTAGTATCTAATATCAAATGAAGTCTCCTTTTAAATACTAACTATGTTCAGTACAATGTATGAATCCACACCTCCACATTATAAAAGTTTCTACTCCACTTCTGCACTTCACACAAAAAAAATGTTCAGTCCCCTTCTGCAAAGTGGCCTTAGTATCTAATATAAAATGAAGCCTCCTTTTAACTATTAACTATGTTTAGTACAATGTATGAATCCACACCTCTTCATTTCATACAATATATCAAAAAGTCTTGGTATTCCATTTAATTCTAAGACGCATTGTTTGATGGCCACATTTGTGAAGTGTAGAGGTGATGGAAAGAGTTATGTCCGAAGATAAGAAAAGGAAAAGAAGCATTATGGACAATAAAAGTTTTGACTCCATTTCTGCACTCCACACAAAGAAAAAATTCATTTCCCTTCTATAGTGTGCACAATTAAAATGTTTACTGCCCCTCAACACTTCACACTTTCCACAATTATGAAAACACATAAATGGGCACAATTAAAATGTTTATTATTCCTTGACACTCCGCACATCCAACACTTAAGAGAGCGCATTAATAACGAAAAATTGTGGAAATGTAGGTATTATTCAATAATGAGAAAATGCCAGCCCCACAAAAAAATGGCCTTGTATCTGAAATTGGAGGAAAATTTGATTGCCTTTTGACACGTTACAAATTAAAAAAAATGGGCCTTTAAAAGTAAAGTAATTTTCACAACCTCTTCAAGGACGATGAGTTAATTTTTCACATGAAATTAAAAGAGAAACAAATTTACGTGCAACTCGAGATGATAAACATGAAGGGAATAAACCAACATTTGATAATGGAGTTCACCCCTCCTGTGTTATGTCTCAGGCCCTGCTCCATTGACTAGGACTACTATATTGATTTCAACAACAAATGCGTACATCACAAATTGTTGACACAAGAGTGGCTTGTTTCTCCTACAAAGAAACATTCTCCTATAAAGAATCTCACTCAAAAATATAACTCTCTTCAGCAAGTCATCATTGTCAACAAAAAAGGACACTCTCACGGGAGGTCCTTGTACGCCACATGAAATTCAAGCACAAAAACATACAACTCCACAATAAAGTGTTAGAAAGAGCTTCTCTCAAGAGAACTTTGAGAAAAGACTAAAAATAGTTGCTCTGCTGAAGTAACACTTGCTGCAGATGAAACTAGAAGGCTGGAAAACCTCTAACTAGGCTCTCTCCATGCTCAAAAATGCCTTCAACTTGCTACAAAAATCTCCCTATCTCTAGCACTAAAGGATTTGATTCTGCAAAAATTCCATCATACAATGCTTAAATCATAAAAATGAGGTTGCCAGTGAGTCCATGACACTCAAAAACCCCCATTTCATTTTTCAACAATTTATTTTCTCAACTGCTAAAGTTCCTTCTTATCTTTCTCTCCTAGATATTTCTTTCTTTAGATAATCGTCTAGGGATTTATATTGGCTCTCTCCATGCTTGATCAACATAATAACTCCATCGAATGTTTCAAAATCCATTCTCTATTTTCTTTCTTAGTGATACAAAATAGATTGCGTAATCAAATAAGCTAATCTAATTGTCAATGGATTTTCTTTACAGTTAGTTAATTTGTCCAACAATAATAGATTCACTATGATGCCATGTCTTTGAAAACTTACCCTATTAACCTGAATTTCATGTGAACAAATAACCAATGCAATTTTCATATCTCATAATGTCCAAAAAATAGTTTGTTTAAATATTTATCTAATTCAAAAATGTGTTTACATAACAAATCATTTATAAGATTTACATAGAACAAAAATAAAAAAACTGGTAATGGGTACTAAAAAATTTCTCAAGAAACCAACATTTACAAGGAAATAAAACACAAGCAAAGAGGTGTAAATCCTACACAACAATCTGCAACTTCCACACCTGGTACTGGTGCTACCTCATCCCCCAATTTAGGAAAGAGAAAAAGTCTCTTCAGATATTCACCATAGACAAAGTGCATATGGTTCAAATAGCCAAATCCAAAATTCCCGTAAATAGATAACACATTGAACAAGCTATAGACATGGAAAATGACAATGATATACCACCTTATTAGGTTACTTCTTTTTTTAACAGAGAATAAAAAAATAATGGAGGAAATTGCAGAAGAGGCCATTCTTTTCGATGAACGTCCTGTTAGATTACAAAATGCAATATATGAAGAGGGAATTTTTTTTTTGAAAATTGAAAAAGAAATAGTTTATAATAAAAAGGTTGTTGATCAAGAACAAACAAATATTGATCTATCTGGTGTTGGAGCCAAGAGGCTCATGGTATTTCATCAATCTACCGATCACACACTTGCACAGTCTATTCACGAACATGAAGTAGAAAATTTGATATTGAAAAAAAGGATAAAACAACTAGAAGACTCTTTAAATCTTGGTCCTCTGATAATTACTCCACTGGCAATACAAACACCACCATTGCCAATTTATGCTCCTATTACACCGCACATATCTAATAAATATGTCAATCTCCTTAATGCAATGAAATCATATATCATCAATAACATATGTTAAATATTGGCAAGAAACTTTCGATTTATGAAATTTGCAACAAGAAATTAAGACATTTGTGGATTTGATTAATAGTAATCTTAAGCTATATAGGAAATTTGTTGAATATAATTTAGTTAATTTTAGACATAGGCTTGAATTACTTTCTGATTTAGAGAAAGAGAACAAAGGATTTCTAGATACTAATGGAATAAAGTAACTGGAAGCTGGATTGTCTGAGAGAATCAATACACTACAGAGAATCATCTCTAATTGTGATATCCTAAGCAATATAAAAAGTGTTTCCTTTTTGAAGGCATTAGACATTATACATGACCTAGATGATCCACACATCGTATACAATTTTGAATTAATTTCAAGAGACATGCTAAACATTGAATTGGAAATGCTAAAACAATCAAAGATAATGAAGTTTGATGACATTATTGATTTTTAATGTAGAAAAAATTACCAAATGGATAATAAATTTTGTTGGAATCAATAACGAGAACTTTTCCTTGGATGCGTAGTTGCAAGAAGAGGCTAGAAAAAATGAAAAGGATATATTTTAATAAAAATGTCAAAATCGAGATTATAGTTGCTTCTGACAGAGAATCATTAAAACGATAGTGGAAAAATTTGTTGAAGAAATCATGAATCTAATAAACATCTAATAGATACATAGTCATGGTTGACACTTTTACATACTATAAGTGTTCTCAAATCCTTCAAAATTTATTTTTCTATTACGAATATTAGATCATTAAAATTTATTGATTATGTTATCATGACCTTAGCTAATTATTGTATACAAATTATTATTTTTCATTGCATATGACTTTTTCATATTACGATTCATGGGAGCCCAATCCAAGTTCCCTTTAGGACAAATGCATTTACTTTTATGATTTTCTATCAGGACTCGGTTTTACAGTTCTCACTATGTTCAACAATTTTGTTTTTAATAAATATGTTTTAAATATACTAATGTATATATCTGAATTATAGCTATTGTGATTGCCATTTGAATATGGATACAATTATTGTTATTGAATCTCAATTTATATCAATTTTATGATAATGTTTTCTGTAATTTTTGAACATATGCTTTGAGCCATTGTATTATATCTAATGTTGTGTTATTGATTAAAATGAAAATGAAAATTTGACAACAGTTTTCGATCTCAAGCATACAACTTTGAAGAATACAATGCTAACACCATGTATTTTGAATTGATTGTATTTCATTTTGCAGAATATGGAAGTGTAGAGAAAGCTTTCATTGTGCTTCTTCTGCATTTTGCACAATCAAAGTTTGGTCCCCTGTACATGATGCTAATTTGAAATATCGTAGAAAAGTGAAAATGGAGAAAAATAGTACAAGAGAAAATCATTTCACATGGTATTGAAGCAATTAACAAAGAGAGATAGCTACAAACATTATTATTGAGTATCTTTCTAATCCTAATTATCTAAGTGCATTTAGTGTTTACAATTATTTTAATTAAGAATTGTTTCAATTAAGGCATTAATAGGAAATTATAACTTTGCTAAGAGGTGTGTTTATGTTCGATTTATTTTGGTTTGATTATTATTACATTGTACAACTTTGTGTTTTTTTTGCTAACTTTTCTATGTACTCTATGATATGTAATGTTGTATAAAAGAAGGAATACAAAAATATTGCATAAGATTGCATAAGACACTTCACTTAATATTGCATAAGATTGTGAATAAAAGCACCACCATTCCACTCTTAACAAGCAATAGTGAATGTAAAGTTGTCAATATCCTTGTGTCAATGTCTCATGAATAGTTCTCCATGAGTAATTCCTCCTTAGAAAGACTTGCCACTCCACAACTTTCCCTATCTCCTTTGACTTTGTTATTAGTATTATTTAATTATGCATATGCATTTAATGAATTAATTATGTTTCCATAAAACCGAAAGAGGTCTTACCATCCCATAACTTGCCCTGTCTCCTTCGAATATGCTATATCTAGTTGTTTTGCATATATCAAACAAAATATAAAACTATACTAAGGATCCATATAATCTTTAAGCACTTTGCACAATGTATCAACGTTATTTGTTTCGCACCTCTACACAATAATATAAGCACATTAATATAAGTCATAATATGATCTAAATTAAAAAATGACATTTTTTGAGCACTTTCTCTTGCTAAGATTATCCTACAATGTTAAATTAGCCTCATGCGAAATGAAGAGGAAGAAAGCTTGACTCAATATAGTCCCTACTCCCGCACTTCCCATAGACGCTTTCTTCGTACAACAAAATAATAGTAATTACCTTGTAAGGCAAATTTCACAGACATAATAGTAACAAATAATGCAAATGAAAAAAGCACAAAATTACAAGCTAGCATTAAAATTTCGAAAGTTGTTTCAACGTTGTGTATCGAGGCTACAATTTCAATTAGACAATGAATTTCTTGCCAGAAACTAGCAAAAAAATATTCAAAACGTTTGACTGTGGCAGTGTTTAAATCTTTTTTTTTTAAATGGCATAAATGGATTTAGCACCATCAACAATCATTGGGGCACCCAAAATCTTGGACCTACAACTTCATCAGTTCTAGCATCTTTAGACTCTTTAAACACTCTACTAATGTATCAACATTACTTGTTCCACACAATAATATGTCATAATATGATCTTAATTTAAAATGTGCTATTCTCGGAGCACTTCCTATTGCACGTAAATTTCCCCTATAGTGTTAAGTTAGCCTTATGTGGAATATGGAGGAAAATAACTAGACTTGATATAGTCCCTACTTATACACTTCACGCACACCCTTTATTTGCATAATAAAATAATGTGCAATACCTTCATTTATGCTATATAATTTTTAAGCACCCCCCACAATGTATCAACATTACTTGTTCCACACCTCCACATAATAATATAAGAAAATTAATATAAGTCATAATATGATTTAATTTAAAACATGAAATTATCTAAGCACTTTCTCTTGCTAAGTAAATTTCTCCTATAATTTTAAATTACCCTTATGTAATATGTAGAGGAAGAATACTTGATATAGTCCTTTCTCCCATAGCTGCAACACACCCTTTCTCCCACAATTGAATTCAAAACTTGGTAGTGGAAAGAAGGTTGATGTTTTCTGGCTTAAACCAACCTACTTATCCAAATCTGAGTGGAACTTGCTTCTACTCTCTTTCTATGGATTGACAGTGTCATTGCATGCTCTCGAAAACAACATGTAATGAAAGAAAAACATATGATATGCAAAGAAAGGAGAAAGATTGTAGGGAGAAATTGTGTATAGAGAACAAGCATATTGCGAGGTTAGAAAACTATTTTCTTCTAAAAACTTTGGATAAATTGATTATGTGTATATTGAAAACTGTGTGCTCTTAATTAAAGCTATTTCTACATTTCCTAGTGTAATTGGATAAATCAAGGAATTTATGTGAAAATAGATTTCATTGTGCACAACATGGATACGCTTTCATTATGCAGAAATATCTCAATAAACCTTTCACTGTATGTAGACGAACTTCATGTAGAACTGTTGCGTAATATTTCTCAGTATTTGCTTCATATGAATTTCGACACTTTGCATAATGTATCAATCCACACAAGGAAGATTGTAATTTTTCGAGCTTAGTATTCCTTTGTATATGCTTAATATGAATTTTTGAACTCCACACAATGGACGAACTTGTACTTCCACATACATTCCCCTCCTAAAAAATAAATTGTTTCATAATATTTCTCAGTATTTAAATTCCTAACTCTGCACAATGGACAAAAATGCACTTCTGCATACATTCCCCTACGCACAAATAAATGGATATATAATATTTCTTAGTATGGTTTTCATTGTATGGAATACAAAAATGTGAATATGTAACTCCGCACCTCCACATTTTGTAGAATGTATCAAAAAATCTTAACATTCCATCGTAATTATAAGACACATTGTTGAGCAGCCACATGTACGAAGTGCGAAGGTATCGACAAGAGTTATGTTCTGAGATAAGCAAAGGCAAAGAAGCACTTTGTATAATAAAAGTTTCAACTCTACTTTTTCATTGCACACAAAGAAAATGTTCACTTCCCTTCTGCATTTTGCATGAGAAAAGTTGGGCCCTACTCGAATATTAAATGAATTATCATTTTAGTTCATATCTATTAACTATGTTAAGTAAAATGTATGAATTTACACCTTGTCATTTCATACAATGTATTAAAAAATACTGATATTCCATTATAATTCTAAGACACATTGTTGAGTGGTCACATGTACCAAATATGGAGGTGGAAACAAGAGTTATGTGCAAAGATAAGCAAAAGTTGAGAAATACTACGTACAATAAAAGTTTCGACTCCATTTCCACACTCTGCAAAAAGAAAGTGTTCACTTCCCTTTTGCCTACGAACAATTAAAATGTTCATTGCCCCTGCTAATTCTGTACTTCCCGTGCTTATGCAAACACGTAAATAGTGAAAAACTATGGAAATCTAGGCATTTTCGAATAACAAGAAAATGCAAGCCCCACAAAAAGAAAGATAGCCTTAAGCAAAGTGTAGAGGTGTCAATAAGAGCTTATAAGCAAAAGCGGAGCAACACTTTGTACAATAAAAGTTTTGACTCAACTTGATCTAGGTCCGAGTGTGACGAAGGAACCTTCCAAGACCTTTTACTTTCATGATGTGTTAAATTGCATTTTTAAAAGAACATTAATGAATACATTTGCATGTTGTAAAGAAGAGGAACATGTCAATCATCAACAACATAAAAATAAAAGATGTTGATAACAGAGTTCGTCCAGGAGCGACTACGTCTCTGGGCTCCGATGTCAAGATGGTGTAGTCCACTGCATTAAGTGTTGTCAATAGTGATGATGTACATAAGAGGTGATGTTGCTATTATACAAGGAAAATTCCCTCACGCGGGAGTGGCTCCAAGAGAGGTTCCACTACAGGAACTCTCAGTCAAAAGACTCCTATCAGTATGACACAAGTTCATGCATGATGAGCATCCCGCCACTATGGCATAAAACGGATCTCAAAGCAAACATGCATGGCGACACATGAGTATCCCATCAACATACAACAAAGGGATCTCAAAACACAACATGATGAATCATGAAAACAAGCACATCACATAGGCGATTCCACGTCACATCAAGCAGTAATCATAAAAATGAGTAAGAAACTGGATCCCACATCAAACATCAAGCAAGGACCTGTGCAGCACAATGCATAAAGAAGAAGTACATGAACACAACATATACCTCACAACCAAGGGTCATCTGAAGAAGTGGATGTCAAACTGCTGAAGCTGTTCGTGCCATCAATCTCACGACATCAATCGCATGGCTGCTCGCACATGGATGCTGCCACCTGCATTCCACTTAGAAAAGTGACTGAAGAATAGAATGAGAGAATGAGAAATCTGAATGCACCATCAGATTTGTGGCATCGAATAGTGTAAAATCGGCTGTCCAAAATCTGATTTCTGAGAAGTTGAGAATCTGGAGCTCAAGGAATCGTTTAGATTCCCCTTAGATTCCTCAAAGATTTTTCCCCATGGGTGGACTGGAAATATGCAACTCCAAAGGTGAATCTGACTTCACCATTGTGATCCCTGTTGAAAACCATGAAAAATGACTGTTAACTTGACTATATACCAACATGGAGAAAAGTCACCTCCTCAGGGAAATTGCAAGGATCATGGTTCTACTCCCTATTTTTGCAGCGATCATGGTTCCACCCTCATACTAAAAATGAACGAAAACTGCAAAACTCCAATGGAGAAACGGACAGCACCATTGTGTTTGTGGCATTGAGAAGTGATGAAACCATATAAAATTTGTCAAATTTTGACAAAATGAAATTTCGCCCCTCATGTAAAATGTTGCCTCAAACTACGTGCCAATATTCTGCCTCCTCTGTCTCAAAATTCATGCTCACTCCTAGTTCCTCCGTCCTGGGTGCACTGGGCAAATGAAGGTTTATATTAAATATTTAGGGTTGAGTTTACAAGAAATTCGTTGGGCTGAGTTGGTTTAAAGATCCAGTTATTATGGAGGAGGTTGAGCGGTCAATCCTCGCCTCCTCCTTTTTTATACATCAAATTTTTATTTAAAAAAAAATAGGATCGGGTTGGGCTTGCCTTGGGCGGCCCGCCCACCCCATCTCTCGCTGACTCCATTGTTTTCTTAAGGCAATGGTTGCACGTTTCAGGATTGGGTCCGTGCCCCAAGGGCTGGCCCACCCAAAACCTCCGTGCATGTTATGGTGGTTCCGTGGGAGGGACTGGGGGTAGTGATCCGCCCCTTCACTAAATAATTGTTTTGATATGGTTTGGGGTGGCGGGGTTGGTTTCCCGCCACCGGTTTTTTAATTTTTTTTTGTTATATTAAAACAATATGACAATTTTGAAAAATCCAGATTTTGACTGAAGGGGTCATTTTAATCAGGCCACAAATTAACCTGGAATCCAGCCGGAGTTGGTCAGATTCCATCCGTGGAAAAGTTGAAATTGTGGCCTCCTTAAGCTTGCCCAGTCAGCAAAAGTCAACCCAACTTTGACTGCTTCTAACTTTCGCATACGAACTCGGTTTGACGAACCATTTGCACCACCATGATCTCAACGATGAGATCTTTGACGTGAATTGTGTTCAAGAATAATCTAAGCACTTTGATTTTTGAGCTTTCATGAGTCCTCTTTGTCCTATGTGTGTCACTAGAGCCACCTAGATCAATCCTCCCCACTGAGGAGCTTTTGGTCCTCCAAAAGCATGAAAAGTAATCTGCAACTTCTCTGTACCTTGTCTGCATCACAAGCATCCTAAAAGATCTCACTTCCATCTCCTTCACCTTTGTTCTTCAGAGCCTTTAGCGATGAGTCGACACCTAAAACCTTTGTAACCTGTAGTACATTGTTTTTCAAATTACATGCTTGACTTTTATGACCAACTAATGACCTAAATGTCCCACACTTGCCATGAGTTTATAATACATACTCGGTGGTCAAGTTTACATCAAGATGGATGCAAGACCTCAGCTATAACAAGAAGGCCAACCTATCATTGTTGCTTCAACAAGTCATGGAAAACACATCATCACTGCAACACATGATTTACAAACATGACACCAAACACTATTGTTTTGACAAGTGATGGAAACATAACATCACTTTCACAGTTTAACATGTGACACCAAATAAGACCAGACATCATTGTTGCTGAACAAGTGATGGAAAACACATCATCACTTTTACATTTTAAAATGCAACAAATGATTTACAAAAGCACGACCATGAAATGTCAACATGTCTAGAAACCATTTTTCACTTATCAAGGTGAATGGGTCTCCTCCTTGTGGTGCTTTTTCTTGTCGAACAACTGCATCACCTAGTTCATACGCCGACGCTTTGCCTTTAAGGCATTGCTCTGGATGGAGCCTCCAACATGTGGCTCTTTGATGGCCACTTCTGTCGCAATGACTACAATAGGTTTTCCTCCAAATTTGCTTAACCTGTTTGTTTACCTGTTGTTGAGAGGGTCTTTCATGCCTCATGCTTTTGTGTGCTACCATTCTTTTCCAACACTTAGAAAATGTATGGTTATGTAATCCACAAAGGGTACATGTTTTTTGATGCCATGTTTTATGTTCATTATTAACAACATGATCATAATCGAAATGAACATTCAAATGTTGAGATTCGTTATACCTTTCCTTGTTGTCTCTAGTGTAAGCATGGCGATGAGAGCTTGCCTCAGCTCTTTCCTTGCAATGGAAACTACCATGGGATGATGGGGATGTTCTCCCATCATTCTCTTTGCTTGACCATTTTGATGATGCCTCGGAAGAATTTGACACCTTCAAGCATTCTCCTTTAGTGTATCTCGAGCCTACAAATTGAGGTCTCTGCACAACCTCTAATGGTTGAGTTATGCCTTAGTTATTAACACCAAGTTCTTTTTCCTCCTCGTGCCTCATCCTTGTTAGGAGCCTCATGTTTGTCCCTATAATTGGGATCTCCACATCTCCAATAGAAATCATACTATGTGAAGACGAAATTGAAAGGAAATCAACATCCTTTACCTCCTTTGTCGATTTGGAAAGAACTGATGAAGGTTGCTCATCATCTGTTGTTGGTGGTTCGCTAGCTGTCTCAACGCATTCCCCAACTTCCTTTCTTACATACCCAAGTCCCGTTAGACACGGTAATTCCTCTACTTTGATGGGGTTAAAAATTCCTTGGCCATTAATGCCCAAGCCTTTTCCTTCATACCCCATTTTCTTCAACAGTTTGGATCCAATTCCTGTGGAGTGATTTTCAAAAACAACGAAATCATCATCAGAAAACATACATGAGTTCAAAGAACTACTTTTTACCTCACATGGGTCACACTGCAGCTTTTCCAAGGCCTCACCCTTTGCTTGTAGCTGTCGCAGAAAACTATGTTTTTATTCTTTCTCTTCATGTAGATGCATATTCAATTCAACGTTCTCTGTTTGAAGATTTTGGTTGTTATGCTTCAGTTCTTCCAGGGCCTCTTCTGTGGCTTGCAATTAAAGCTGCAATCACTCCTTTTCCTCTGTTTATTTTTGTAGAGTTTCATACATGATTTCCACTCTTTTGGAAATTTTGAGCATGGTCTTGTACATCGCTTTTTCATCCTCTATTGTTTCACGTTCCATTGTTCATGCTGCAACTCACATCAACGCAAAGACTGCTCCGATACCACTTGATCCAGGTTTGGGTGTGACGGAGGACCCTTCCAATACCCTTTACTTTCGTGATGTGTTAAATTGCAAATTTAAAAGAACATTAATGAATACATCTGCATGCTGTAAAGAAGAGGAACATGTCAATCGTCAGCAACATAAAAACAAAAGACGTTGATAACGGAGTTCGTCCAGGAGGGACTACGTCTCCGAGCCCTAGTGTCAAGATGGTGTAGGCCACTGCATTAAGTGCTGTCAATAGTGATGATGTACATAAGAGGTGATGTAGCTATCATACAAGGAAATTTCCCTCATGCAGGACTGGATCCAAGAGAGGTTCCAGTACAAGAAATCTCAGTCAAAAGACTCCTATCAATATGACACAAAACTCATGCATGATGAGCATCCCTCCAATATGGCATAAAAGGGATCACAAAGAAAACATGCATGGCAACACATGAGTATCCCATCAGCATACAACAAGGGGATCTCAAAACACAACATGATGAATCATGACAACAAGTACATCACATAGGCGATTTCGTGTCACATCAAGCAGGAATCATAAAAATGAGTAAGAAACAAGATCACACATCAAACATCAAAAAAGGCCCTGTGCAGCACAATGCATTCAGAAGAAGTACATGAACACAACATAGACCTCACAACCAAGGGCCATCTGAAGAAGCAGATGTCAAAACACTGAATTTGTTCACGCCATCAATCTCACGGTATCAATCGCATGATTGCTTACACATGGATGCTGCCACCTGCATTCCACTTAGAAAAGTGACTGAAGAATAGAATGAGAGAATGAGAAGTCTGAATGCACCATCAGATTTGTGGCATCGAATAGTGCAAAATCGACTTTCCAAAATCTGGATTCTGAGAAGTTGAGAATCTGGAGCTCAAGAAATATTTTAGATTCCCCCTAGATTCCTCAAAGATTCTGCTCCATGGGTGGACTAGAAATGTGCAACTCCAAAGGAAAATCTGACTTCGCCATTGTGATCCCTACGGAAAACCATGAAAAATGACTGTAAACTTGACTGTATTCCGACATGGAGAAAAATCACCTCCTCAGGAAAATTGCAAGGATCATGGTTCCACTCCATGTTTTTGCAGTGATCATGGTTCCACCCTCATACTGAAAATGGCCGAAAAATGTAGAACTTTGATGGAGAAACGGACAATTTGATTGCGTTCGTAGTGTCGAGAAGTGCTGAAACCATATAAAATTTGTCAAATTCTGACAAAATAAATTTCACCCCTCCTACAAAATGCTGCCTCAAACTACATGCCAAGATTTTGCCTCCTCTATCTCAAAATTCGTGCCCGCTCCTAGTTCCTCCATCCTGGGTGCATTGGGCAAATGAAGGTTAATATTAAATTTTTAGGGCTGAGTTTACAAGAAATTTGTTGGGCTGAGTTGGTTTCAAGATCCGGTTATTATGGAGGAGGTCAAGGAGTCAAACCTCGTCTCCTTTTTTTATACATCAATTTTTTATTAAAAAAAAAAAGGGTCAGACTAGGCCTACCTTGGGCGGCCCACCCACCCCATCTCCCTCTGGCTCCATTGTTTTCTTAAGGCAGTGGTTACATGTTTCCGGATTGGGTCCATTCCCCAAGGGCCAGCTCACCCAAAACCTCCGTGCATATTATGGTGGTTCTGTGGGAGGGGCCGGGGATAGTGGCCCACCCCTCCACTAAATTACTGTTTTGATATGGTTTGGGGCGGTAGGGTTGGTGGCTCGCCACCCCTCTTTTTAATTTTTTTGTTATATTTAAACAATATGCCAATTTTGAAAAATCTGGATTTTGTCGGAAGGGGTCATTTTAATATGGCCACAAATTCACACGGAATCCGGCCAGAGTTGGTCGGATTCTATCTGCTAGAAAAGTCAAAATTGTGGCCTCCTTAAGCCTGCCCAATGAGCAAAAGTCAACCCAACTTTGACTACTTGTAACTTTCGCATACAAACTCAGTTTGATGAACCATTCGCACCACCGTGATCACGACGACGAGATCTTTGACATGAATTTGGTTCGAGCATAATCCAAGCACTTTGATTTTTGAGTTTTCCTTAGTCCTCTTTGTCCTGTGTGTGTCTCTAGAGCCACCTGGATCACAACTTCCACACTTTGCACAAAGAAAATGTTCACTCCCCTTCTACATTGTAGCCTTAGTATCTAATATCAAACGAAGTCTCCTTTTAAATACTAACTATGTTCAATACAATGTATGAATCAACATCCCTGCATTATAAAAGCTTCTACTCCACTTCTGCACTTTGCACAATGAAAATGTTCACTCCCCTTCTGCAAAGTGGCCTTAGTATCTAATATCAAATGAAGTCTCATTTTAACTATTAACTATGTTTAGTACAATGTATGAATTCACACCTCTTCATTTCATACAATGTATCAAAAAGTCTTGGTATTCCATTTAATTCTAAGACACATTGTTTGACAGCCACATGGCAAGAGTTATGTCTGAAGATAAGAAAAGGCAAAGAAGCGCTATGGACAATAAAAGTTTTGGCTCCATTTTTGCATTCCACACAAAGAAAACGTTCACTTCCCTTCTACAGTGTGCACAATCAAAATGTTTATTGCCCCTCAGTGCTTCGCACTTCACGAAATTATGAAAACACATAAATGGTCACAATTAAAATGTTTATTGTTCCTTGACACTCTGCACATCCAACACTTAAGAGAGCGCATTAATAATGACAAATTATGGAAATGTAGGTATTCTTGGATAATAAGAAAATCCCAGCCCCACAAAAAGAAACATGGCCTTTTATCTGAAATTAGAGGAAAACTTGATCGTCCTTTGACACGTTACAAGTAAAAAAAAATGGGCCTTTAAAAGTAAAATAATTTTCACAGCCTCTTCAAGGATGATGAGTTAATTTTTCACATGAAATTAAAAAAGAAACAAATTCACGTGCAACTCAAGATGATAAACATGAAGGGGAGAAACACAAATTTGATAATGGAGTTCACCCCTCTTGTGTTACGTCTCTGGGCCCTGCTCCATTGACTAGACCTGCTATATTGATTTCAACAACAAATGTGTACATCACAAATTGTTGACACAAGAATGGCTTGTTTCTCCTACAAAGAAACATTCTCCTACAAAGAATCTCACTCAAAAATATAACTCTCTTCAAGAAGTCATGACTGTTAACAAAAAAGGACACTCTCATGGGAGGTCCTTGTACTCCACTTGAAATTTAAGCACATAAACATACAAATCCATAATAAAGTGTTAAAAAGAGCTTCTCTCAAGAGAACATTGAGAAAATACTAAAAATAGTTGCTCTACTAAAGTAGCACATGCTGCAGATGAAACTAGAAGGTTGGAAAACCTCTAACTAGGCTCTCTCCATGCTCAAAAATTCCTTTAACTTGCTACAAAACTCTCTCTGTCTCTAGCACTAAAGGAATTTATTCTACAAAAAGTCCATCATACAATGCTTAAATCATAAAAATTAGGTTTCCATTGAGTCCATGACACCCAAAAACCCCCATTTAGGTTCTTCTTGAGCTCAGAAGGGTTAAAAACTAAGCAAGATATGCTTCTCCAAGGCAAGCTCTACTATTTGTCCTAAAAATTAGCAAAACATGCTATCTACATGACAGTTTCTCCCTTTACACAGTCCACCAAGTGAAAATTTCGCCTGGGACTGATGCGATTCCTACTGAAAAAGTGCATTTTTCCGCCTGTTTAAATTGTGCCAAAACCCCTTAAGTGCCAAATTAGGGTCATGTGGTGCCCATGTGGATGGGGGTTGGGGCTAACCACTTTCCCCCACTAGCTAAACTCCTTGTTTGTCGGGATGTGGTCATGTTGTCATGATATGGACAAGGTCTAAGGCCAACTGCTAAACCCCACTGGCTTTGGTTCCATTCCGTCCGTTGGTGGGCATATAATGGTGATGGGACTGGGGGTCGACGTGAGCCAGGAGCCACCCTATTTGCCCATTCCACCATTGGTTGTGGACATATGGCATAACAAGAATCAGGGGTTGCGCCTAACTGCCATCCCCTCAGCTCTATCTCCAACAGTGGTCACTTGGGTACCATGAGATTGGGGCTGGGGCCTAGTCCTCGCCCCCTCACCTTTCACTCCTTGTTTTGGGAAATTTTAGTGTCTACGGATAAAAACTTAAACCCCTAGACTAGTAGCTAAGTATAGAACAACAGTTCAAAGCATTCTCTACTTTTTCTATAACCAATAGTATAAATAAGACAATAAAGAACCCTACCTGAAGCTTTCACTTACTCCTTATCTCCCTTGACCAATTCTATTGCTCCTTTCCGTACTTAGTCCGCTTGAAAAGTACCCACACATTGATAGAAGACAAAAATCGATCAAAGCATATGATAATGATCTATTGATTAAACATAGAATGGAATCAGGTATATAATACACATATGAAAGCATCAATAAGCAATACAAACATATGGAAAAAGCTTTGAACACTTTATTAGTAAAAGGAAGAGTTACAACCCAATTTGCTTGATTCTGTGTCACTCCTCTAGTTCAATCCCATCCTCTCCACATAAAATACAAGACATTTTGACATCATTACAATACTTGAAACCAAGTCAAGTCTCATACTAACGACATCTCCCTATAATTCAATGATTTCTAGCCCCTGATCACTTATATGAGTGGTATTTTTATAGGTGAATGAAGGAAGTTATGCCATAAATGGTGATAATGAATACCCTCCCAAACTTAGTATTTAGTTCCATGGAGGAAGGGATAAAGAGATTGATGTTCCTTAACTCCCTCCCTCATCCAATTTCAAGCCCAAAGGAGTGGATAGCCTTAGGAAACTTGTTAAAACTGGAAACCAGGAAAAAATTCATGTGGGTCATCTTATTCATGGCTGATAATGTTTTTATTAGATTCCTCTCATCGAGAGGTGTAGGATTGATATAAAGATCATCCGATTCCGATAAGTATTCATGGAGATATGAATTTATTTTGATTATGGAATTATTATCAAGCCGACCTACAACTCATGTAGGCTCGGAAGCCCAACAGTCACATCTATTCAAACACCAACGTTGTGTATAAATATAAGATGACTTTTCCTCATTTGCACTCACTCTTCTCATCACATCTCTCTCTCTCTCTACTGCGCAGAAATGAGTCTCTTCTCTACTGCGCAGAAATGGGTCTCCCTCTCACACATGTGAAGCCAGAAGCTGTTGAACCATGGGATGATGGGGATGTTCTCCCATCATTCTCTTTGCTTGACCATTTTGATGATGCCTCGGAAGAATTTGACACCTTCAAGCATTCTCCTTTAGTGTATCTCGAGCCTACAAATTGAGGTCTCTGCAAAACCTCTACTGGTTGAGTTATGCCTTAGTTATTAACACCAAGTTCTTTTTCCTCCTCGTGCCTCGTCCTTGTTAGGAGCCTCATGTTTGTCCCTATAATTGGGATCTCCACATCTCCAATAGAAATCATACTATGTGAAGACGAAATTGAAAGGAAATCAACATCCTTTACCTCCTTTGTCGATTTGGAAAGAACTGATGAAGGTTGCTCATCATCTGTTGTTGGTGGTTCGCTAGCTGTCTCAACGCATTCCCCAACTTCCTTTCTTACATACCCAAGTCCTGTTAGACACGGTAATTCCTCTACTTTGATGGGGTTAAAAATGCCTTGGCCATTAATGCCCAAGCCTTTTCCTTCATACCCCATTTTCTTCAACAGATTGGAGCCAATTCCTGTGGAGTGATTTTCAAAAACAACGAAATCATCATCAGAAAACATACATGAGTTCAAAGAACTACTTTTTACCTCACATGGGTCACGCTGCAGCTTTTCCAAAGCCTCACCCTTTGCTTGTAGCTGTCGCAGAAAACTATGTTTTTCCTCTTTCTCTTCATGTAGATGCATATTCAATTCAACGTTCTCTGTTTGAATATTTTGGTTGTTATGCTTCAGTTCTTCCAGGGCCTCTTCTGTGGCTTGTAATTAAAGCTGCAATCACTCCTTTTCCTCTGTTTATTTTTGTAGAGTTTCATACATGATTTCCACTCTTTTGGAAATTTTGAGCATGGTCTCGTACATCGCTTTTTCATCCTCTATCGTTTCACGTTCCATTGTTCATGCTGCAACTCACATCAACGCAAAGACTGCTCCGATACCACTTGATCCAGGTTTGGGTGTGACGAAGGACCCTTCCAAGACCCTTTACTTTCGTGATGTGTTAAATTCCAAATTTAAAAGAACATTAATGAATACATCTGCATGCTGTAAAGAAGAGGAACATGTCAATCGTCAGCAACATAAAAACAAAAGACGTTGATAACGGAGTTCGTCCAGGAGGGACTACGTCTCCGAGCCCTAGTGTCAAGATGGTGTAGGCCACTGCATTAAGTGTTGTAAATAGTGATGATGTACATAAGAGGTGATGTCTCTATCATACAAGGAAATTTCCCTCATGCAAGACTGGATCCAAGAGAGGTTCCAGTACAAGAAATCTCAGTCAAAAGACTCCTATCAATATGACACAAAACTCATGCATGATGAGCATCCCTCCAATATGGCATAAAAGGGATCACAAAGAAAACATGCATGGCAACACATGAGTATCCCATCAGCATACAACAAGGGATCTCAAAACACAACATGATGAATCATGACAACAAGTACATCACATAGGCGATTTCGTGTCACATCAAGCAGGAATCATAAAAATGAGTAAGAAACAAGATCACACATCAAACATCAAAAAAGGCCCTGTGCAGCACAATGCATTCAGAAGAAGTACATGAACACAACATAGACCTCACAACCAAGGGCCATCTGAAGAAGCAGATGTCAAAACACTGAAGTTGTTCACGCCATCAATCTCACGGTATCAATCGCATGACTGCTTACACATGGATGCTGCCACCTGCATTCCACTTAGAAAAGTGACTGAAGAATAGAATGAGAGAATGAGAAGTCTGAATGCACCATCAGATTTGTGGCATTGAATAGTGCAAAATCGACTGTCCAAAATCTGAATTTTGAGAAGTTGAGAATCTGGAGCTCAAGAAATATTTTAGATTCCCCCTAGATTCCTCAAAGATTCTGCTCCATGGGTGGACTAGAAATGTGCAACTCCAAAGGAAAATCTGACTTCGCCATTGTGATCCCTACGGAAAACCATGAAAAATGACTGTAAACTTGACTGTATTCCGACATGGAGAAAAATCACCTCCTCAGGAAAATTGCAAGGATCATGGTTCCACTCCCTGTTTTTGCAGCGATCATGGTTCCACCCTCATACTGAAAATGGCCAAAAAATGTAGAACTTTGATGGAGAAATGGACAATTTCATTGCGTTCGTAGCGTCGAGAAGTGCTGAAACCATATAAAATTTGTCAGATTCTGACAAAATGAAATTTCACCCCTCCTACAAAATGTTGCCTCAAACTACATGCCAAGATTTTGCCTCCTCTATCTCAAAATTCGTGCCCGCTCCTAGTTCCTCCATCCTGGGTGCATTGGGCAAATGAAGGTTAATATTAAATTTTTAGGGCTGAGTTTACAAGAAATTTGTTGGGCTGAGTTGGTTTAAAGATCCGGTTATTATGGAGGAGGTCGAGGAGTCAAACCTCGCCTCCTTTTTTTATACATCATTTTTTTATTAAAAAAAAAGGGTCAGACTAGGCCTACCTTGGGCAGCCCACCCACCCCATCTCCCTCTGGCTCCATTGTTTTCTTAAGGCAGTGGTTACATGTTTCCGGATTGGGTCCATTCCCCAAGGGCCAGCTCACCCAAAACGTCCGTGCATATTATGGTGGTTCCATGGGAGGGGCCGGGGGTAGTGGCCCGCCCCTCCACTAAATTACTGTTTTGATATGGTTTGGGGCGGTAGGGTTGGTGGCTCGCCACCCCTTTTTTTATTTTTTTTTGTTATATTTAAACAATATGCCAATTTTCAAAAATCTGGATTTTGTCGGAAGGGGTCATTTTAATATGGCCACAAATTCACACGGAATCCGGCCAGAGTTGGTCGGATTCTATCTGGTAGAAAAGTCAAAATTGTGGCCTCCTTAAGCCTACCCAATGAGAAAAAGTCCACCCAACTTTGACTACTTGTAACTTTCACATACAGACTCAGTTTGATGAACCATTCACACCACCGTGATCACGACGACGAGATCTTTGACATGAATTTGGTTCGAGCATAATCCAAGCACTTTGATTTTTGAGTTTTCCTTAGTCCTCTTTGTCCTGTGTGTGTCTCTAGAGCCACCTGGATCACAACTTCCACACTTTGCACAAAGAAAATGTTCACTCCCCTTCTACATTGTAGCCTTAGTATCTAATATCAAACGAAGTCTCCTTTTAAATACTAACTATGTTCAATACAATGTATGAATCAACATCCCTGCATTATAAAAGCTTCTACTCCACTTCTGCACTTTGCACAATGAAAATGTTCACTCCCCTTCTGCAAAGTGGCCTTAGTATCTAATATCAAATGAAGTCTCATTTTAACTATTAACTATGTTTAGAACAATGTATGAATTCACACCTCTTCATTTCATACAATGTATCAAAAAGTATTGGTATTCCATTTAATTCTAAGACACATTGTTCGACAGCCACATGGCAAGAGTTATGTCTGAAGATAAGAAAAGGCAAAGAAGCGCTATGGACAATAAAATTTTTGGCTCCATTTTTGCATTCCACACAAAGAAAACGTTCACTTCCCTTCTACAGTGTGCACAATCAAAATGTTTATTGCCCCTCAGTGCTTCGCACTTCACGAAATTATGAAAACACATAAATGGTCACAATTAAAATGTTTATTGTTCCTTGACACTCTGCACATCCAACACTTAAGAGAGCGCATTAATAATGACAAATTATGGAAATGTAGGTATTCTTGGATAATAAGAAAATGCCATCCCCACAAAAAGAAACATGGCCTTTTATCTGAAATTAGAGGAAAACTTGATCGTCCTTTGACACGTTACAAGTAAAAAAAAATGGGCCTTTAAAAGTAAAATAATTTTCACAGCCTCTTCAAGGATGATGAGTTAATTTTTCACATGAAATTAAAAAAGAAACAAATTCACGTGCAACTCAAGATGATAAACATGAAGGGGAGAAACACAAATTTGATAATGGAGTTCACCCCTCTTGTGTTACGTCTCTGGGCCCTGCTCCATTGACTAGACCTGCTATATTGATTTCAACAACAAATGTGTACATCACAAATTGTTGACACAAGAATGGCTTGTTTCTCCTACAAAGAAACATTCTCCTACAAAGAATCTCACTCAAAAATATAACTCTCTTCAAGAAGTCATGACTGTTAACAAAAAAGGACACTCTCATGGGAGGTCCTTGTACTCCACTTGAAATTTAAGCACATAAACATACAAATCCATAATAAAGTGTTAAAAAGAGCTTCTCTCAAGAGAACATTGAGAAAATACTAAAAATAGTTGCTCTACTAAAGTAGCACATGCTGCAGATGAAACTAGAAGGCTGGAAAACCTCTAACTAGGCTCTCTCCATGCTCAAAAATTCCTTCAACTTGCTACAAAACTCTCTCTGTCTCTAGCACTAAAGGAATTTATTCTACAAAAAGTCCATCATACAATGCTTAAATCATAAAAATTAGGTTTCCATTGAGTCCATGACACCCAAAAACCCCCATTTAGGTTCTCCTTGAGCTCAGAAGGGTTAAAAACTAAGCAAGATATGCTTCTCCAAGGCAAGATCTACTATTTGTCCTAAAAATTAGCAAAACATGCTATCTGCATGACAGTTTCTCCCTTTACACAGTCCACCAAGTGAAAATTTCGCCTGGGACTGATGCGATTCCTACTGAAAAAGTGCATTTTTTCGCCTGTTTAAATTGTGCCAAAACCCCTTAAGTGCCAAATTAGGGTCAGGTGGTGCCCATGTGGATGGGGGTTGGGGCTAACCACTTTCCCCCACTAGCTAAACTCCTTGTCTGTCGGGATGTGGTCATGTTGTCATGATATGGACAAGGTCTAAGGCCAACTGCTAAACCCCACTGGCTTTGGTTCCACTTCGTCCGTTGGTGGGCATATAATGGTGATGGGACTGGGAGTCGACGTGAGCCAGGTGCCACCCGATTTGCCCATTCCACCATTGGTTGTGGACATATGGCATAACAAGAATCAGGGGTTGTGCCTAACTGCCATTCCCTCAGCTCTATCTCCAACAGTGGTCACTTGGGTACCATGAGATTGGGGCTGGGGCATAGTCCTCACCCCCTCACCTTTCACTCCTTGTTTTGGGAAATTTTAGTGTCTACGAATAAAAACTTAAACCCCTAGACTAGTAGCTAAGTATAGAACAACAGTGCAAAGCATTCTCTACTTTTTCTATACCCAATAGTATAAATAAGGCAATAAAGAACCCTACCTGAAGCTTTCACTTACTCCTTATCTCCCTTGACCAATTCTATTGCTCCTTTCCGTACTTAGTCCGCTTGAAAAGTACCCACACATTGATAGAAGACAAAAATCGATCAAAGCATATGATAATGATCTATTGATTAAACATATAATGGAATCAGGTATATAATACACATATGAAAGCATCAATAAGCAATACAAACATATGGAAAAAGCTTTGAACACTTTATTAGTAAAAGGAAGAGTTACAACCCAATTTGCTTGAT
>APFE030322696.1:0-10434 GCA_000404065.3 Pinus taeda
AGACACTCATATTTCCTTTCGTGGGTCGTGTCATCATGTCATGTGACTTAGCTGAAAACTCATAAGATATTTGGTTAATTCTTGAGTAAATTTCAGATCACTAATCATAAACATATTATATAACCTGTAATTCATTAAAATGGCACTAACTACAAGATTCAAGCATTTGTGACCACCATGGAAAGATAGCTTGTCAACCATGAATATACAATGATTTCAGACACTCTTTCATGAATGATACATGACCATACATCAGTGAAAAACATACTAAACATTGTCACAATCCTTAATCAAATATGCATAAACCATTATACTTCTTTGAGCATATTAGAATAACTGGCAATTGAAGGAGGGACTTTCACTCTGCACCCAACCGCAGGCCAACTACACTGCAATCTCTCTTGCAATTGACCACCCCCCACCTGGATCTAGACTTTAAGGAAATGCTTGAACAAGGACATCCACACCAATAGCTTGGTCAATCACTCAAGAGACAGAGTCCACTATCTAGGTGCTCTCCCAACTATCTTTTCATAGCAAGCACCATTGGGGTCTACAATTCATTTTCCAAGTGGTTAACAACTCTTCAACAAGCACCACAAGGGTCTATAGTCCACTATCTAGGTGGTTACTAACTCTTTATCAAGCACCACAATGACTCAAATTTCCCTTTCAAGGTGGTTAACAACTATACAACAACACCACGATGACCCACTTACTTTGAATCAATCACACTTTGCCCCAGGATCCAAATGGGGGATGATGCTCATTCCAAGAGGTCGAATCCACTATCCAGGTTATCTCATAACTATATTATCATAACAAGCACCACATGGGTCTATACTCCATTTTCCAAGTGGTTAACAACTCTCTAACAAGCACCATAGGGGTCCGCAGTCTATTGTCTAGGTGGTTAACAACTCTCCAACAAGAAACATAGTGACTCAGATTGCCTTGTCCAGGTGGTTAATAATTATAAAACAACACCATGTTCATTCAGTCATCCACTAAGCCTCCCACTGACCACTCAGTCTTAGACAACACAATCCAGTGACCTAGAACACCAAAATCACAAGGATTAACTCCCAAGGTCATAGAACATATTTTCAAGGTCATAATGCACAAGCTCAAGGTCACATCCAACATTGCTAGGTTATCCAGGTCATACTTCATAGCTCTGCACTGTCCTGAACCAACCTTGAAGCCTGTTGTCCTCCAAAAGATAATAATGTCTACGCACCAGAATTAGAATGAAAGGGAAAAGTTCAATTCACACACTTGTCCAGTGATCATCCCCAAGAATAAATATCAAAACAGAGAGCATGACTAGCCAATTGTAAATATATAAACACTTGAGAGAACTAGCAGTTGTCTTACGGCCAAACATGGAGAGTTTAATAAACAAATGATGAGCAATTGAAATCTAATGTACCAGTCAACAACCAACATGAAACTCCCATAGAACTCTCATTTCTCTTCTGCGATGCGTACATAAATATTTTTCTCTATGTCCCTTCATGTTTTGAGAGAGTGTCGACTTCATGCTTTGGTGTTGTCTCCTCGTGTATCTCGGAGATCATAGACTTGGCTCTTCAATGTTGTTTCCTTAAGAGTCATTTTAGGTTGTCCCCTTGGTTTGTGAGGAGGGAAGGGGAATGGGCATCCTCCTCCTTTCCATCGCTTCCAAATATGATCTTCATAAATGAACTGTAGCAAGATGCAATTCATCCCCAATCACATCATATTTAAAAATGTGCCAGGTAATTGTTTCTCTTTGTTGCAAGTGGATTCGACATTTAAGTTTGGTCCAAGTCATGGTTTTTTCAAAATACCCAAGCAAGTAAGCGGTTTCCCTTAGACCAAGGATACGTAAGGGTGTCCCTTCTTTAGTTATTTTAATTAAGTTTAAATAATAGTTTTTAAGTTCTTAATCACGTATCATTCGTATATGGTTTTTTGCCATGTTGGTATTATTGTAACAATTAATATTACAAAGGCGGGGGTAAAATAGGGGGATTTTACAAACCCCACCCCCTTAAAGGAACGTTGTCCTCGGTGGCTACAATAGAGAACTGAAACAATAACTAAGCTTTATGGTTACAACTCTTACGCCAACAACATTTTTCATGTCCTGAATTGTCATGTCCAACTTGTTCTTCTTTTGTAGTTATTAGACTAAGCATAGTACTGGCTAAAGTTTTATATCTATGTGACAAATTTTATATTTTTACATAAAGAGAAGTGCATTCCACAATGTAAGTTGATGTGTAATGTGTCACAATATAATAAATAATAAAAAAAATATAAATCAAGTTTAAGGTTTAAAAAGATTAAAAAATTAGCGTTAGATTTATTGTAAACTTAGATTTATCAAATCTCCAAAAAAAATTAACCCTTTAAACCAAATTCAAAAAATATTACATATTAAAAAATAATCTTTTTTATACTTGAATAAATCTAAATCTAAAATAAATCCAAAAGGTTAAATTTTACGCCTTTAAATAATTAAAATTAATTTGTAACAATTATATAGATATATGTATTGATAACTTTTGTATGGATATTTCCACAGCTCGTAATCATATTTAATGTCTTTTTTTGGAATTTCATTGTGGGAAGGTTCTTAGTGGTCTCACCAACCATAATCAAGAACTCAAGCATACTAGATAGGAAAAGAGTGTTAGAATGATTATAAAGGAAGGAGATAATCATGTGAATGTTGAAAATGAGCGTTAAACAATTTTTGTAAAAAGAGGATATATATATATTAATTTTAATTTTATGAATATTAATAAAATCATGATATTTTGACCACTGACCAAATATTTGGAAAGGGAATTCGACCCAAAGAGAATGGTAAAACAACTGGTCTAAATTAATAATAATAAAGATAGTATTAATAATAAATTAGTCTCTATATGGTAGAGCATTAGTCTTATAAAGTGAAGTTGTTACAAATATTGAGCATGGACAAGGCTCTGGAAACCCTTATGGTGGCTAGTTTTTCATTGTAGCCGACCATTCTTTGCTTACTTTGTGTGAATATTTTGTAGATCTCTTATGTAATTTTCGTAATGGTGAATCCCAATGATTCGACAAAAAGGATAGTTTCTTTTGTAGGTATGGTTGCCGATCAAACAAGCTCTTCTTTGGTGTCATACAGTTCCATGTTGAAATTTGGTTTTGGTCTTTCGGTGGTTCAAGAAATTCCTTCCCTCAATGTTCTTGCAAATGAGGATGCTTTCAATTGTGATTTTGTTTTTTTTTTTAGCAAGGTTTGGTTTGCAGGTTTAATGGGTTTTGGCTATGGCTAACTGATATGCACAAATGGATCTCTAAGACATGGAAGCCCCTTTTGACAGATGAGTTGAATATTTACCTTATGGCATGAGGTTTTTTCATTATGATTTTTCACAATGTAGAGGATAAGAAGGCCATTTGTGAAGTTGGGTCGTGGTTCTGGGGTAGTTCCGGTCTCTTGATGTAGCCATGTACTCCCACTTTTGAGCCGGTAATGACATCAATCTCTACGACTCAAGTTTGGGTAAGGATTTTGAACCTTTCCTTGCAATTTTGGAATCTTTCATCACTATCCTCTATTGGGAATGCATTGGGAAAATTTTATTGTCGTTGTCCAGAAACTGCAAAATTCTTCACGACTACATGTACCCGAATATGTGTGGAGATGGACTTCAACAAGGGTTTTACCGTGGAGATTAGTTTGACGACTCCAAACTATGTTTAGGTCCAAAAGCTCGATTATGAGAATATTTCATTTTGGTGTAGAGCATGCTATGAAACAAGGCACGTAATTAAAAATTGCCCCAAGTGTTTACAAAACTGGAAAGAACAGAAAATAAATAAATCGAATGCCCAAATGGTGGGAAGGAGCTCAAGGTGATCACTATACAATATTCAAAGATGAAGAACTTCAAGACAAGGAAGAACCAAAAGACATGAAGGAGGCAGATACAACCAAAGAAATTGCATCAGCAACAATAGAAATCAAACATGAAAAAACACATGCTAATGAGGATGTTGGGTGTGAAGCCCGATTATCTTCCTGATTCAGAGATCTTGTTTCAGCCAGGTGTATACCCCAGGAACACTGTACACCCCTCCACACAGGGGGGTGCGGGGGGACTTAAAATTTTCCTTGTAAAATTTTGTAATTTCATAGTCAATATGGGTCATTCATTATAAAGATGATCAGACTGTAAAAGTTATGTTAATTTAGGGTTTTTTTTCCCTAGAAGGGAACGCTCGGTTTATATGAGGGAATTGTATTGCGACTATGTATGATGATTCTGAGTGAGAAAGAGAGAGGAGACTGTGTGAGAGCAAAGAAGAAATTACAATGGATCTGCTGTAGGTTGTATCTCTTCATTTTACTGGAAAATATAAAAGGAAGGACTGGTTGTTTCTTTGTGGATGTAGCCCAAATTGGGTGAACCACGTATATTTGTGTCTCTCTTGTTTTATGCATTTCTGTATGTGTTTCCACAATATTTTGTGTATTCCATTGCTCCATTAATTAATTTCTAATAACTGATATCAAAGCCGAAGGTTAATTTGGCTGATAAACTCGTAGGAAAGAAGGGTTCCTGGTTCGAGAGGGAGCAATGGCAGAAGATGGTAGGTTTAGGGTTGAGAAATTCAATGACCAAAACTACCAGCTATGGAAGATGTAAATGGAGGATTATTTGTATCGAAAATATTTGTACCTACCATTGAGCAGAAAATCAAAGAAGTCGACGAGTATGACAAACACAAAATGATTCTCGATAGAAAGGCACTAGGAACAATACTGATGTGTCTGGCAGTATCGATGGCATTCAACATTTCAAAGGAAACGAAAACAAAAGGTTTAATGGCGACATTGGCCAAGCTATATGAAAAACCCTCGGCCTCAAATAAGATATTTCTTATGAAGTGTCTATTTAATAAGAAGATGTCAGAAGGTGGATATGTTTTTGATCATTTAAATGAATTTAACATGGTTACGAGTCAGTTAAGTTCGATAGGGGTAAATTTTGATGATGAAGTTAGAGCTTTGTTATTTCTGTGCTTATTGCCATAAATTTGGAATGACTTAGTTATGGCTATTAGTAACTTTGTCTCTAGATCTAATACTTTAAAGATTGATGATGTTGTTGGTGCCATCCTTAGCAAGGAAATGTGACGGAAAATCTCTGGTGAGACATCAGGTAATGCTTTGATTATAGAGACTAGAGGAAGAAAAATGGAAAGAGGAAGGAGCCCAGAAAATCACAGTAAGTCAAGAAAAGACAAATCCAGATCCAGATCAAGGATAGTGTGCTAGAAATGTGGGAAGAAAGGACACCTGAAGAAAGACTGTAAACCTCGGAAAGGAAAAGAAGGAGATGGACAACAAGAGGACAATCATGAAGCGAATGTGACAAGTGATGTGTTGCAAGATGCTTTGATTATTTCATTAGAGAATATTATTAATGCATAGGTAGTAGATTCAGGGATTTCATTCCATGTCACATCTAATAGTAAACTTTTTCATGACTATGTTTAAGGATATTTTGGACATGTTCGTTTGGATGATAAACCTTGTAAAATCATTGGAATATGTAAGGTTTTAATAAAACAACAAAATAGAAACCAATGGTTATTGAAGGATGTAAGGCAAGTTCCAAATCTAAAGAAAAATCTAATTTCAATAGGGTGGTTGGGAGGTGAGGGTTGTGTAACTACATTCACAGACAAAACCTGGAAGATCACAAAAGGAGCCCTGGTAATAGTAAAAGGAGAAAATGTTGGTACGTTGTATTTATGCAATGGTATTTCTAATTATATTAATGCTTTAACCTCCACAGGAGTAGATACGACATTGTGGCATCATAGGCTCAGGCACATGAGTGAGAAAGGGAGGTAGATCTTCACACAAGAAATTTGTTGCCATATTTGAAGCATGTTGATTTGGATTTCTGTTAGAATTGTGTTTATGGAAAATAAAAGAGAGTCATATTTCTCAGAGTTGGTAAGGACAAGAAGAGTGAAAAAATAGAGCTTGTGCATACAGATGTATGGGGACCTGCTCAGGCATCATTTTTTAGTGCCTCTTGCTATTATGTTACTTTTATTGATGATGCAACTAGGAAACCCTAGATTTATTGTATTTGAAATACATCTGATGTATTTGATACTTTCAAGAAATGGAAAGCTTTGGTTGAGAATGAGACAGGAAATAAGTTGAAGTGTCTTAGATCAGGAAATAGAGGTGAATATTGCAGCAAAGAGTTTTATAACTATTGTTCAAAGCATGGAATTCGTAGAAAGAAGACAGTTTCAGGAACAACACAGGAAAATGGTGCATCAGAAAGGATGAACATGCCAACCATGGAGTGCGTAAGGTGCATGAGATTGCATGCAGGATTGTCCTTACAATTTTGGGCAGATGTTGTAGATAATGTTGTTTATCTAATAAACAGAGGGCCTTTAAGTTCCTTGGATGGTGGTATTCATGAGGAGGCATGGACAGGTAAAATCGTAAACTAATCATTTTTAAAGACTTTCAGTTGTGAAGCCTTTGTCCACATCAATAAAGAAAATAGAACAAAGCTTGCGGCAAAATCAAAGAAATGTACCTTTATTGGATATGGTGTTAATGATTTTGATTATCGCTTATATGATTATGAAAATAACAAAATCATTAGGAGTAGAGATGTCATATTCAATGAAAAGGTCTTGTATAAGGATCAAATGTAGGAAAAGAAACAGGAAAAAGAAAACAAAGAATACACAGTGCTTGATGAGATAAGAAAAAAGGTAAAGGTGCTTGAAAATCATAATGATCAACAACCGCAATAGCAACAGACACCTGAAACACCTAAAAGTGGTATTAGAATATCTACTAAGATAAATAAACCCCTTGAATGATACTCTCCTTCATTATATTATGTATTGTTGATTGATTCTGGTGAACTAGAAAGATATGAAGGATGAATGCAGGTAGAAACCATGAAGAAGTGGGAGAAAGACATGGAAGAAGAGATGGACTCCTTGATGCATAACTGGACTTAGGACTTAGTTAAGTTGCTTGCAGGTTAAACCACATTATAGAATAAATGGGTTTATAGGTTGAAGGAAGAGGATGGAGGTAAATACAGGTATAAGGCTAGACTTGTGGTGAAGGGGTTTGCACAAAATGAAGGTATAAACTTTGATGAGATTTTTTCTCTTATTGTTAAAATGACTTCAATAAGAACTATTGTAAGTTTAGTGACAACGGGGATTTGTATTTTGAGCAGTTGGATGTAACGACAACCTTTCTCCATGGGCATTTGGAGGAAGAAATATATATGTGACAACCACAAGGGTATGAGGTCAAAGGGGAGGAGAAATTAATGTGCAAATTGAAGAAGAGCTTGTATGGCTTAAAACAGGCTCCAAGGCAGTGGTATCTAAAATTTGACAGATTTATGTATGGATAGGGTTATACTTGATGTCACTCTGACTATTATGTTTATCTTAAAATGAAAAATGATGGCAGCTATATTATATTGCTATTGTATGTAGATGACATGCTTGTTGCAGGGTCTAACATACCGGAAATAATTGTGCTCAAAGGAAAATTGACAAATTCATTTGCAATGAAAGATTTGGGTGCTACAAAACAAATCCTTGGTATGAGAATAACTAGAAATAGGAAAAATTGTAAATTGACTTTGTCTTAGAGTGAGTACATAGAAAAGGTGTTGGAAAGATTTAATATGCAAAATGCAAAACCAGTGAGTACACCTTTGGCTACCCATTTCAAACTAAGTAAGGAGATGTGTCCCAAGACTCAGGGAGAGATGAATTATATGTGTAAAGTTCCATATGCATCAACAATTAGAAGCTTAATGTATGCAATGGTATGCACAAGGCCTGATATTGTACACGTAGTGGGAGTTGTAAGCAGGTACATCAATGATCCAGGAAAAGAGCATTGGATGGTAGCGCAGTGGATTCTTAGGTATTTGAGAGATACCACAAATAAAGGATTATGCTTTGGTGGTTCAAACATTGCTCTACAAGGATATGTTGATGCAAATATGGCAGGTGATAGAGATAACAGGAGGAGCACCACATGGTATGTGTTTACTATAAGTGGAACAACTGTTAGTTGGGTTTCAAAATTACAAAACATTGTTGCACTTTCAACAATGCAAGCAGAGTATGTTGCTTCTACAAAGGTTAGGAAAGAAATGATTTGGTTAAAAAGATTTATGGATGAATTGGGAAAGAAGCAGGAGATGGGTAGGTTATACAATGACAATCAGAGTGCCATTCATCTTGCAAAGAACTCAACATTTCATTCCAAGGCTAAACATATACAACTCAAGTACCATTTTATACTGTCAAAAGATACACAGTAGCCATAATCCTACAAATATGTTAACAAAAGTTGTAACCAAGGAGAAACTGAGATTTTGCTCAATTTCAATTGGTCTTCAAGTATGATGATGAAGATGAGAAACATCCAGGTCCAAAGTGGAAGAATTATCCAGTAAGTGAAGCAACGGTAGAGTTGTTATAATCAGTCTCCAAGAGGGAGATTGTTGGGTGTGGAGCCTAATTATATTCTTGATTCAGAGGTCTTATTTCAACCGGGTGTATACCCTAAGAAGACTGTACACTCCTCCACACAGGGGGGATTTGTCCCTCTGCGGGGGTTCGGGGGCAGTGCCACTGAAGCTAAAAATAGATGAAAAATTGCCTTGTAAAATATTGAAATTTCGTAGTCAATCTGGGTTGTTCATTAGGCAGATGATTTGACGATAGAATTTATGTTAATTTAGGGTTTTTTGCCCTAGAAGGAAACCCTCAGTTTATATGAGGGTTTTATATTGTGGTTGTGTATGATGATTCTGAGTGAGAAAGAGAGAGGAGACAATGTGAGAGCAAAGAGGAAATTACAACGGATTTGCTGTAGGTTGTATCTCTTCATTTTGCTAGATAATATAAAATAAATGACTGGCTGTTTCTCCATGGAAGTAGGCCCAAATTGGGTGAACCAAATATATCTGTGTCTCTCTTGTTTTATGTGTTTTTGTATTTGTGTTTTTGCAATATTTTGTGTATTCCATTGCTTTGTTAATTAATTTCTAATAGAGGATCCTCTAGACCCTATGAAAGTGGAAAAGCAACAAACCCTCATGGAAAATGGATCCCCTCTTGAATCCACAAGTATTCTTGCTGGAAAAACATCTTATTGGCCAAATTAGATAAATGAGGAAGAATCTAAATTTCACTTGCCGAAGAAGGATTCGTGAGAAATAGAAGAAAACATGGGCTGAACTCAAGTTGGGAATAAAGGAAAAGGCATTTCGCCAAAGAAAATAAGAAGTTAGACTAAGTTAAAACAAAAGTAGTGAATAATGGAATGTAAACGTATCTAGATATTGGGAGTTTTTTTGGAGAATTTTTAGTTGGAAAGGGTGTGGAATTTTTATGTCACGGGGAGCTCGCTTAAGGGTTTGGATTAAGCCTTCATGCTCAATTTCAATCCCCGAGGGAAGATTGGAATATGTAGAGATTTTAGCCTAGTAACCAGAGTTTTTAACACAAATTCCTACCCGTTTCTTTGAAAAAAAAAGTATAGTATAAATAATCATAATAATTTATTGTTTTAAAAGGCAATTAATAATGATGAAAAGAATAATAATAATATCTTTTATAAATAATACATTTTTTATGATATAAAATATTCTAAATATTAAGGATAAAGATTAGGGGACTAGAATGACTAACCAAAAAGGTGGGGGGGATAAGGCATAATAGGAAGGAGTACAAAATATTCTAATGATATATCAAAAAGAAATGATAAGGGGAATATTCTTGAAGTCAACCCTAGTGGAACACTCCTTCAAAACGAAGCACCTCATTAGCTTTGACCAAACAAAAATCTTGTCCTCAACCCCTCTCCAATCAAGCTGCGTTATTTGTGAAACCTTGGAGATCAAAAAGCACCCTTACAACTTCAATAGGGAAGATGGCTAGATAAACTCAATGACTATGGGAAACCTCTTATCCACTGTCTTGGTCATTAGTAGGTCATCCTTTAGTGATCCCCTTGAACCACCCCCTCCCCCCCCCACACCATTTTTTCCCATTTGACCCTAGTCCAACGCGACCCCCTTTTCTCCTCAATCTTTCATTTTTTTGACTTTCCCTTTCCTGTGGCTTGTTGATTTCTCTGCCTTTGCCATCCCTCCTTGATCTTAAAAATTATTTTTTTCTTCTTTCCCTTTATCATTTTCTATTGATATATCATTAGAACATTTTGTAGTTCCTTCCTATTATGATTTATTCCTTGTTCCCTCACCTTTTAATTTTTGCGCACCCCCCTCCCCCTCCATCTCGGTCAGTTATTTTGGTCCCCTTCTCATTATCCATAATATTTATAATATTTTGTATCAT
>APFE030322713.1:0-13796 GCA_000404065.3 Pinus taeda
GAAAATGCATCTTTCTTCAATAGTGTTGTTAGAGGTGCTACTATTTTCCCATAATTCTTAACAAACTTGCGATAATACCCTGTCAACCCGAGAAATCCTCACAGATGCTTTATGGATGTGGGGATTCTCCATTCCCTTATGGCTTTAATTTTGCTAGGGTCTACCTTAACTCCTTCATGAGATACAATATGACCCAGATATTCCACCTCTTGTACTCCAAGAAACATTTTGATCTTTTTGCATATAATTGTTTTTCCTCCAATATTTGTAGCACCCTGTCAACATGTTCAACATGATCCTTCCATGACTTGCTGTAGATTAGTATATAATCAAAGAATACTAACACAAATTTTCTAAGGAATGGTTTGAAAATTGAATTCATCAACTTGAAATGTAGAAGGTGCATTAGTAAGGCCAAAAGGAATGACCAAAAATTCATAATGACCCTCATGAGTTCTAAATGATTCTTTTGAAATGTCTTCAGTCTTCATTATGATTTGGTGATATCCTGAACAAGATCCAACTTGGTGAAGTAAATTGATCGATGCAATTCATCCAATAATTCATCAATGACAGGAATGGGAAATTAATCTTTAATAGTGAGCTTGTTGAGCTCCCTATAATCTGGACACATGTGCCATGATCCATCCTTCTTGTGAACCAATACTACTAGGGTAGAGAAAGAACTTTGACTAGGTTGAATTATACCAGCCTCTAGCATTTCTGCAACCATATGTTCAATTTCACTCTTTTGGAAATAGGGATATCTGTAAGGCTTGATGTTTGGAGGAACACTTCTTGGAATCAAATTGATAGCATGATCATGATCACGAATAGGTGGGAGGCCTTTGGGGAGTATCAAATACCTTGGAATGATTGTCCAAGACTTTTTGCAGATATGGAGAAATGGATTATTTCGATGTAGGAACCTCTAGTGAACATAATTGTGCAATTATGCCTCGTTGTTCTTTCTTTAGAATCTTTGTCATTCCATTAGAGCTGATTATCTTTCTTGGTTTCCCTATGATACCCCTTAATTCAATTTCCTTTCCTTCTAAAGTGAATTTCATGAAAATTTCTTGAAAATTAAAAGATATTGTACCCAAGGATTGTAGCCATTGGACTTCTAGTACAACATCAACACCACCCATTGGAATGGAAAGCATTGGGCTATTCAATACATATTCATCCATGGATAACTTGATATTATGGAACTTTCCTGAGAAATTTGTGGTTCCTCCACTTGCAATCATCACTTCACACTTTGGTGTTGGATATAGGAAGAAATTCAATTCGTTGGCTAACTTATAATGAATACAATTATGGGTACTTCCCAGATCAATCAACACTATTACCTTTTTCTTCTTGATATGCCCTTCTATCTTGATAGTTGAGGAGTGGTAATTCCAGCCAATGCATTACAAGATATGGTCGAATTCATTTCTTCCTTTTCTAGGGTTTTTTCCAGGTGTATATCCTCTTCTTTTGACATTTCTTGTCCTTTTCTTCCTCCTCTTCACAATCTATGTAAAATAATTTATTCTCGGCACACTTATGACCTTTAGTGTATTTGCTATCACAACTGTAACAAAGCCCTTTTTCTCTTTTTTCTTCCAATTGTTGTGGTGTCAACCTTGTAGGTTTTGGATCGCTAGGGGTAGCAACATTTCCATCTTTATGATTGTGAGTGGTTGGCTTCCATGTTGCCATAATTTTGCTTTCCATTTTCCTTGCCAACTTGAATGCCTTCTCCAATGAATGTGGTTCCCAAAGGCAAACCTCATGTTGGATTTTATTTTTTAAAGTCCCTATGAACATATCAATCCTATGCTCCTCTGGAATATGTTTTACCCTTATATTTAATTTTTGGAAGTCCTCAATGTGCTCCATCATTGAACTCTTTTGTTTGAGATTCATCAATTGGCTAAAAAAAGTGTTGCTTTCTGTATCCCCATAATGTGCTATCATTTCATTTGTAAAAATAGCACAAGTGACAATTTTTTTATGAGAGCAAAGCAATTGATACCATACGAACTGATTTGGTTCCAAATATAGAGTTGCAATGCACACCTTTTGTTTTTTTTGCACATTATGGAGATCGAAAAATTGCTCTATTTGTAGTATCCATGTTCCGATATACTTGCCATCAAACTTCCTCATATCTATATTTGGAACGTGGTGGTTCTTCAATCCAACGTTAGAGTCTATGAAATCATGATTAACATTTATTTTGTTCTCATCATGATTTTCCTTTACTACCCTTTTGCCATTAGTAAGCATTTCTTGTAGAAACTTTGCCAAATCTATCTTCAAATATTCCATGCCTGTCTTCAAATCTATCTTCAAATCGTCCATCTTAATTTCCACACCATCCATCTTAGCTTCCAAGTCATTCATATTAGCTTCTACATCTTTCTTTAAACCATCCATCTTATTTTTTGTTACCTTTTGTGGGAGTGAAATTTCTTGCACTTTGTTTCGTAATATTGATATATCATGTTGCATTTCTTCCTCTTCTTCATGAGTCATGATAGAGATTTTAGGTTTCTTACTAGGTGTTTCCATTTTCTTTCTTTAGGGCATTAATTACCGATAATAATGCTTCACTATGCCCTTTGAATTTCTTCAAACTAATTTTTCAAACAAAGCTTATGAAAAATTTTAAAAAAATACACACCTTTTTTTCACTTTGTAGGAGATCAATATTGCATCTGATGTACCTCTATAATTTTCGATCTCCCAGTTCTAAAATCATGACTTGCTGTAGCCCTCAACGTCCTCTTTCCAATTCCAATAGTCTGATCGAAATTGGATTCTCAAGGAAGAGTTATACCAAATCTCCCATGGTGACCTGATTATATACATTTTCAAAAGAGCGAACTTGTATGAAGTTCCATGTGTCATTGTTTTGACCTTTGGATCTAAAAAATATATACAAGACACTGCAGTCCGTCCTATTTCTGTAACTTCTTTCGAAATTTCAATCTGATGCTCAAAGAGATAGCTATGATGATTTTCTCATGGTGACCTGTTTGGAATGTAATTCAGGGGTCTACAGAAACACTAGCTTACTCAGACTATATCTTTGAAAATATAGCGAGACTGGATCTACAATTCAGGGCCGAGGTTCAGACTGCTTTCTTCTCAGATGAGTTTTTGTTTTAGCTTCTAAAACTTTGTAGAGAAAGAGGTAATGCAAAAATCCCACAATTCCCTATTTTATCTTAAATTCTGGGGCTTGCAAAAACCCTAACTTCCTCAGATCATATCTCCAAAAATATAGTGAGGCAAGCTCTGAAATTTGGACTCGAGGTTCAACACGATTTCGTCTCAAATGAGTTTTTTTTTTCACTTTTGCAATGTCGCAGGAAAAACGTTATAGCGAAAATTCCATGATGGCCTATTTGGAGCAACAAAACCCTAGAATCCAAAGCTCTGATACCAAATGTTATGAAACCAGCTCACAGAAAGATAGAAAAGCTAGATGAATGCCCTAGAATTCAGCCTCTTCGAGGGGGAAACCTACTTTACATTACACAAATGAACAATTCTTGGATGATTCAAATGACAAAAACTTCTTTCTATATATATGAGTCTAAGGGGACACAATATAAGCAAGCCGACCTAACAATAATAATATAAAGACACAAAAATAATAATAGTGGGATTCTATGGGGCACAATAATAACAATACGGGGACAACAGGGGCACAACAATAACAATAAGGGATACAATGACAATAGTAATGGGGGACTCACTAGTATTATAGGGACCTAACAATGCCAAAAATCTTTAGGGTGTCCAAGATCCTAAAATAAAGAAGACACATTTGAATGTCACTAAAAATATATCAAAGGAATTTGCTATGTTTTGAAAATCAAGAAAATAGAATGTTCAAGATATGCGCAGGGAAATATAGCTACTATTGTTGCACCAAGTACATCAAGACAACAAAAGTTGGCAACAATGTCAAAATTGCTCCATGTCTTGAGAAAATCCTTGCATAAGCATATCAAATTCAGGGTTTTAGTGAATGAAAATGATTAATATACTTGTTGAGATCTTATCTCCAGGTAACCCTACCAAACAAGGCTTACAAGAGGAATCAAAGCATTTACAGTAGAGTTTTGGGAGAGCATTGCCATGTTATTCTAGATAGAAATCATGTTGTACAACAACAGATAGATAAAGATGAGTATTTGGAGCACACTAACAACATTGTAGAAATGGAATAACTTGCCTTGTTCAAGGAATTTTAGGAAAGCAATTGCCATGTGAAGGTACCTGTAATGATGTTTTAGAAATTGAAGCCATGTTTTATTAGGCCCAATACAATCTGTGACATGTGTTGTTGTCAATATCATGTTGAATTTTAGCTTCACTATGATACCTTTTGGTAATTTTAGAAGCAGAACTACAACAACAGCCTCCCACCTCCTACAATGGGTGATTTTCTTTTACCAATATTGTGTAGAAGGGAGCCAGAAGAGTTGTATTACAACAAAATATGTATAGGTGGGTGAAGGTGCATTGAATGTGGTGATTTGGCATTGTTTCATAGGGAATTTCTTATTGATACCAACTGGTATGGGATGTTTGATATCACCATCACAAGGAAGCATTATGAGTATGTCGTTGGAAATCAACCATCTTCTTCAACGCTGGTGCCTAAGACGATCAACTATGTCAAGGATAAGATTCATATTTCATAATTCATGGGGGTGTTTCAAAACCATATCTATAAATATATCAAACAATCGCATGGGTCTAGGTGGCAAGTATATGAATTTAAGAATTCTCATGAAGTATTTTATCCAGGCACAATTTTATCACTAGTGGAATTTTCTTAGAATTACACATTTTCTCCTTAGAGAAAGATACATAGTGATGTATTATCACTCACACCAAGTGTCCATATTAGTACATGTTATGTAAAGGCATGCATGATTGAAAATTAATGGTACGGATAACACTAATGAGTCATGTGATATGATTAAGGAGTATCACTTTTACATTAGTGATGATTATGAGCACAACACATTGTTTGTGCAACACTGCTCTGACCTAATTTATGAATCATTAAAAAAATGGCATATCATTCAAGAAGCATTAGATATGGTCATATGGTTGTGCAAGGTAGTTCAAGTTAGCACACACTTTTTATTGGTTTATCTGACTACACAAGAAGATAAAAATTCAACATACTTGGAGCTACAATGAAATGGGACATGGAAAGATTGAGTATGATGGTGCAGGTTCCTGTGTGAAGCGAACACTTAGGAGGTACCAAATGAGTCACCAAGCAGATTAACTCAAATTATCACTAGAGGGGGTTAACTAATGAAGATTTGATTTAGTACATGAAGGTCATGAACATATAAGGCATGTGTGTAGGCCCTTCTGTAATATTGAACTTGGTGATGTGAATATATCCATTCCTTAGTATTGTAATATTGTAGAAGGAATAAGGGAATTACACTCAATGCGAAGCAAAGACACGGGGGAAGTATTTTCCATCGAGAAAAGAAAAATCACATGTTTTTAGGAGTTTTTCATTGGTGTCGATGGATGTAGACTTGATCACTATGAAAAACACAGGTACGTGAAAGGATGGAAATATTACCCTCTTAATTCAAAGGGACCTCAACCAATTCCGACATGGTAAGAGATGCACGATGAAGAAGCCATTATTTCACTTAATCATGATTGATTCTCTAACCTTTTAAGGTATGTGACTCATCTATTATTAACAGTTTCATCTATCAATTGAAATATTTAACTTATTTAACTAATACATATTTTGTATTTTAGTTGTAGGTGATGTTTTTCCTGTCACTGCCCCAATAGGAAATGAAGAGAATGTGGCCTACTATTTGATGCAATGCACATAGGTCAAAATTAGGTTGGTTAGACCATATGAAGATGGAAAATTCTCATACCAAATTGGTGACATGGTTGTGATGGGCCATTTTCTTGAAAAGGTTTAAAAACAGACTGATCACATCATTTATAGAGATTTTATGCCTGAATATATATCTTGTCAATACAATAATAGAGTCATAGCATCTCGAATCAATATAATATTAATCAAAAAAAAGAAATTTGAACGAAGGAGATGGAAGATGACAGAATAGGACCATGAACATATTATGGAGACTTGCATTCCTATGAACCATTGACCAGATGACTAGATGATGAAAATGTAAATCCCTGAAGCTGACTCTATAATAGTCAAGTGTAATCTAATCTACTATAAGAGATCTCAAATGTATGATTTTTGTAATCTATAAATGTGACACTTAAATATTCTTGTAATTTTGAATAGAGAAATGTTTCCCTCTCATCTAGGGTCATAATGGTGTACATATATGTTATATAAGATTTAGTTTTCTTGAGGTGTTTAAGTTTCTAAAGTACACAAAATTTCATGGAAGTTCTTTAGAATAAATAGGGATTTAGATTTAGATTTAATTAAAAAATATCATCTTAAATTTTTTAAATGTCATCTGTATAGTATTCATGTTGAGTATGCAAGAAATTTTATAGATCTATAGACATGGCATACATATTTGGTTTCTAGAAAATCCATTTCAGTATGTAACAACCAAGTTCATATATTATTTTACTTAAAATCGAAATTCAATAATTTAGGTTATGAATAACATTGAAATTTTTTTATGTTATTAATAATAAAATATGCCATGTGTTAGTTTCAAAACATGGAAAGAGTTACACACAGCCAATATAATATATATATATATAATATATATATATATATATATATAAAATATATATTATATATATTCCTATTATGACTATTAACCTCATTTAGATCTGAGTCTATAACAGTCAAGTGTAATCTAATCTAGTATAAGAGATCTCAAATATATGATTTTTGTAATCTATAAATGTGACAATTGAATATTCTTGTAATTTTGAATAGAAAAATGTCTCCCTCTTATCTAGGATGGATTCATAATGGTGTACATATATGTTATTAAGATTTAGTTTTCTTGAGGTGTTTAAGTTTCTAAAGTACACCAAATTTCAAGGAGGTTCTTTAGAATAAATAGGGATTTAGTTTTAGATTTAATTAAAAAATATCGTCTTAAATTTTTTAAATGTCATCTGTATAGTATTCATGGTGAGTATACAAGGAATTTTATAGATCTATATACATGGCATACATATTTGGTTTCTAGAAAATCCATTTCAGTATGTAACAACCAAGTTGATATATTATTTTACTTAAAATGGAAATTCAATAATCTAGGTTATGAATAACATTGAAATTGTTTTATGTTATTAATAATAAATATGTCATGTGTCAGTTTCAAAACATGGAAAGAGTTACACACATCTAAATTAAAATCATTGTATTTTAACATACATTGATTGTGCACTAAAAGACACTTTCTACAAATTCAATATTAAATTGATGTACATAATATATTTTAGTTAATTTTAGGTATTAAAGTGACTTGCATCATAGTAGATTGTACTTATTTCCTTAGCATATGAAACTATAATTCAAAATTGTTATTTTGTAAATTTTACTTCTTGAATGTTCTTAATTGCATGTCTTAAGTTAAGGAATTGATTGAAACATTTGATAGCCAACTAAAATTAGGAAAGTTCATAAAATTATACAAAATTGTCTAAAAAATTATCATTAATTTTTTTTTGGTATATTGCATTCCAATACATATGAATTATATCATGTGTTATGACTAGTCTATTGTAGATGACCTCAAAAAGCTTAAGGTTTAATAAAACACATGTTATTAGTTGAACATTACTAGTTGAAGACATTTTTAAAAATTGAATTTAAAATGTATTTCAATCCTATTTTTATATTTTAATTGAACCATGAATATATATTGCAGTTCATTTTAAGTGTCAAAATGGCTTGCATCATAGTAGAAGATTGTACTTATTTTCTTAATTTATTTCTTAAGAAGTCAAAATTGTTATCTTGTTAGCTATGTAAGATAATACACTATCCCTATGAAAATATATACAAATTATATTGTACAAATGAACATCATCAAATTGAAATAATAAGCATCCATAAACTGAAATAATGTTCATCCATCCATAAAATGTCCATGTATGAAAATTTACAAATTATGTATATCACATGTGAATATGCCCTATGAAATGGGCCTGAAAATATACAAATTATCTATTGTCCACTCTAGAAAGTATCACTTTTAGAACTCTTATGCATGTTCCACTGCACAGAGTG
Organism: Pinus taeda; assembly: GCA_000404065.3. NCBI lineage: Eukaryota > Viridiplantae > Streptophyta > Pinopsida > Pinales > Pinaceae > Pinus > Pinus taeda. Next base: position 8,249 of record APFE030322713.1, read on the forward strand.
AGTGTCCATAATCCAATATTGCAATATAATACATTCAATTTCAAATTATTTAAAACATTATTTGATAAAATAAACAATCCAGAAATAAATGATTTTGAATTGTGCATTTAAATAGTCCTGCAATTGTAAATCAGTCGAGCGAAAATAGAAGTCAGGTGGGATGGGGATCTGATCAATCAAGGTTTGGTGCTCCCCTTCCTGTGGCTCAATGCCTCCATACCCAACATCCCGCTCATGTGTCCACATAACTGCAACACCGACACCCCTCTACTTCTAGGCCTATGTACACAATGGAAAAAACAAAATTATAATCATTTTCTGAATTAATTAGCATGCACACATGTAACTTAAAAAAAAAAAAAAATGTTGAAATATTAAGAATAAAAAAATTTGCCTCAACTGTTAGTCCATGAGTGTTACGAGGTGGTGGTGGAGGTGGAGGAGATTGAACCATGGAAACATGCACTAGAGAGGTTACTTTGGTTGTTCAATTGTCCTCAGATGACCTTAGAAGCTCATTTGTGTAGCTAGGTTATGCATGCATATTATCATTAAATTATTAATACAAATGAAATGTGATACAAACTTATTAATATAAATAATGTTAAATTTGACGATAAGAGTCAAAATATTTGTATATATGTACCTGGTTTATGTCATGTGGGTTGTTCACCCTCCAAGTGTCACAAATTGTATCATGACACATACATGCATATGATAAAATTTAGTCATGCCCTATATGCTCGAGGTATGAATCACCATGTAATATAAATGGTGAACCACGAGACAACAAAGGTTTTCTACTCATCTCTCCATGCAATGTGACATGTGCAATGGCCAATGTCCTCTACATGCTATCTGCAATGGTATATCTAGTGTTATAGATATATTTGGGCACTACAACCCCAATCACATATGTCTATAAACCAAGGGTTTCTGAGTCAAAGTGTTGTTTCATGCCATAAAGGAACAAGGTCAGCTGATTACGTCATCTCCTAGAATTTCTCCACAGAAAACTGCTCAGAACTGGTCAAAACTGGATGATACAGATTGCCTAGTGCTAACGCTGCGATGCATCTCACCTGCTCAGTGTAAAAAGTGTGATGCATAGTGGAAAGCCCTTTTGTAGGGTGCGATGGGCGAGAGTAGACAAATGGCAGAGACAATTTGCAAGGTGGATGATCATGGAATCTTCCAGAAACTTCTCCTATGACACTTGCCTCTATGAATTGCCCAGGGATGAATAAGAGATCATCAATCTCCAAGTGGAATCAAGAACTATCAGAGAGAAGACACTAATCAAAATCCCAGAAGCTGACTCACCCCCTGCAATCATCTATATATGGATCCCTCATCCCAGAGATCCAGAGGCTGAAATCTTGTATCTTGTAAGGAAGTGCTATTGGTTTCCTGGTGGAAGATCATAGTGTTAGGTGATCTAAGCTTTTAATGAGGTGATGAAGGGCTTTCATGCTGGGAGGATGACACTAGGTCAAATCAATTGGTTGTAATCCTCTCTTTTACACTCTTTATCAATAAAGTTATTCAAGTTTTCCTCCACATTCTTGTATGTTTTATGATATATGCATTTGTGTGGTCAATATATATCTGGTCCTATATTGTTTATGATTGTAGATCTCTGCACTTTGAAGGTATTATGTTGCTTTGACTTTACAGGTACTCTTTGAAGCGGAGTGGTCAAGGAAGGAGTGGCTAAAACTTGTCAGAGAGGAGAGGGGACAAGCAAGGAACCGAGTGAAATATTGAGGTTGGTATTCTTTGCACCTCTCCTATCTACTTCTCGTAAAGGAAAACAAAAGTAACTTTCATGTGTTTGTTTCTAAGATAGCTACCCATCTTGGTGGGACTAGCAGCTCTACATAGACACTAGATTTCCTGATAACAAAGTGGTGACTCCACTGGGGAGTGAATAGCTTGTTTGCTTGTCTATATTTGTTTGCTTTATAAACTTACAGACGAAGCCTGAAGTCAAGCTAGCTAGCCTTCGAACTGCATTTGCTATGCAAGTGCAAAGTAGATCAATGTTGCTTCAGTCTATATATGGGTTTTGTTTATAAACTGAACAATTGATTTTCAAACATCCTAATTGTCCTGGTGGTGGCTCAAGTAGCCTCATTAGATAAACCCCTATGATTTATATTTAATGACTATCATTAGCTCGGCCTAAAACCCTGAACTAAGCTGCAAACTGTGACCCAGAACCAAGTTGAAGTCTTGTCCCTAGACCATCGCACCTTCTCCTCTTGGGAATCTGGATGCATCGCACCTCCCATGTGCAGTAGGTGAGATGCATCACTCTTTCCCTGTGTTACAGGTGCGATGATCAGATAAGGCTTCTTCTGCTTCCATATTTTGGTTTTTTGTTCACTTTCTTCATCTTTATTCAGGAGTTTTACTGTCTGTGATCAGTATACCTCTATGGAAACTCCCTTCCTTTGCATGATTTAGCCTCCATAGTACGAAGAACTATAAATGTTTTTATATATTGTTCGCCATTTACGGTTCTCCTTTACAAAGAAGTAGCATAATCAAACTGTCATCTTTTGATTTGGAAGTGTCTCAAGTGTCGTTTTTAGTCAAAGAAAAGAATCCTATTGTTCTTGATTGTCGATTGCACTGTTACTCTTGTATTTGATTTGAATTAGTAGTTTTTCAAGTGTCGAAAGCAATTTTCAATTCAAAATAGCAAAGTTTCATCATTATCTTCCTTTCATCTTTTTAAGACAAAATCATTAGTACTGTCACTTGAAACGATTCAGATTTGTACTTAGCTTTCTTTTTGTCATTCACACATTAAGAAAGTGAAAACAAATACGTGCACATGCATTTGCATTTAGACTGCTTGTTGATTTTGATTTAGGATAGTGCATCTAGTGTGTGCTCTCTGCTCTATGTTGAAATAATTCCACTTCACTTTCCTTAGTAGCTAGGATTTTCATTGCAAAAAGAAGATTAAACGATTGTTTATCATCTTAGATTGCATTTTAGGAATTGTATATCTACATCATGCAATGAACCTGAAAGGAAAACTTCTTAAGAAATATCAACTATAAAATAAATTCAATGAACATAAAAACGCTTTGGAACCTAACACACAACATTTAGAAGTCTAGGCTACAGACGTATTTTGGCGTCGTAAAGCTTGGTAACTATCTCTTTCATTGTAGGTTGGGTGATTCCTCCTCTTTGAGATGACAAGTGCCAGTAGGACTTGTGCTCCCACATACCAGCGAGTATATATTGGGAGACCACAATAGGTTATATCCTTTATCCTTCGGAAGCCGTGTCTGCCACCCTATTGATCGCAATGCACTGAACACATCATTCAGGAAGATTGATTGCCGTACTGTGAAAAGTATTATGTAGTTTTGCAATTGGTTTGGTAATCCCTCTGTCTAGATATCTAGAGTAGTCTCTCTCGTTCCTTTTCAGACTCCTTAAAGGAAAAGGTCCATCTAAGCACTTGTCACTTCAGGCTCATTAAAAATCGAAGGCGACTATAGTCATCTTTAGCTTTTTCTCGACTCTTAAAAATTGAAAAAGCAAGTTGTGTCAAAGCGTCTAAAATTTATTTTAATCAGAATAATGTCACTATTCCCTCGTTCGTCTTAGGTTGAGAAAAAGGGAGTCCACCAACCAAGGATTTCCCCTTGAGGGAAATCCTAGTCCTTTCTCCTCTTGGGGAAATGTTGGTGACCTCATATGGCCACATTGTCCCTCCCAGGATTGACAATCGGCTTGCCAATATGGCTCTTCTCAACCTCTATCATTCAAACCACTGTGATTCTTGAGCAATGAAGTAAGCAACTAGATGATACTAGAGTTACCACCCAACCTTCTGCTTCAATTGTTTCTCCCTCCCCTCCTTCCTCTTCTCTTGGTGAAGTTGGTAAAGCTAAAAACCAAGTAATTGAGAAGAAGAAGAAAGGGAAGGAGAAAAATAAGAAGGAGCCAAAGGCGAAAAGGGGAAATCATGCATCATCTAGCGAAAATCCACACACTGCTCCATCCAAACCTAAATCTCCATGTGTCATTTACAAAGGAGACCACTATCATCGAGATTGTCCTTGCATCCCTTGAATCTTAAGGGACTGGTCTCCTTGTTTGCACAATCCGATGTCATCAACCTCTGATGATCATGTTGAGAGTACACCGTCAACTAGTGAAAGCAAAGTCTCTGGATAGAAAGGGAAATGTAAATTTCCTTGCAAACTGTGTGAAGGCAGTCATTCTGTCCACCGTTGTCCCTTCTTGGACGAAGCTAAAAGAGTCTTGGATAACTGTCTTGCTTCACTGCTACAGCTTCATCCTGGGAACAAGAAACTCTTGCCGAGTCCATCGCTAGTTGAAATCCGACTGAAACAACTTTGTGGTGGGTCAAAGAATTTATCATTGAAGATAAACCATCTGAATCCATACCAGATGAAAGTCAAAAGGTTGAGGCGGCAGTCGATCAGGTCTTGTCTTCAGAATGTCCATCTTCAGATGATACAGTCATCGAAGAGAATGAGAACGACACCGTTCAAATTCTTTTCGTAAACATAGACTCCGATGAACATGGGGGCAATCTACTCGTCCCTCTACCATAGGAAGGAAGTTTGTCAGGTCCATATCTGACCGTTTATTCGGTCCCACCTCTGGGCAACCTAGTCGTTTCCTTCAATTGGAATCTATTAGGCAGACCCTGTTTACCATCTAATGTGCCATTCCAAATTGTTGTTCAAGCTTACAGAATGGTCATGGTCAGTACCATCATAGATGAGGGGGCTTCTGTGAGTATCCTTTCCTCAACTTCTTGGAAAGTGCTTGGTTCGCCATCGCTTCTACCTAAGATGCGAAATCTAAGAGGCTTTGATAAGGGAACTAGTCGACCGTTAGGGATCCTTCCAAGTTTGCCTATAACTTTAAGAGGGAAAATTGTGTATCTGAATGTAATGGTAGTCCAAGGACCTTTAAATCATAATCTTCTCCTTGGGCGCAACTATATTTATATCATAGGAGCCATTGCCTCCTCACTCTTTCGAGTAACGTGTTTTTCGCATGAAGGCCGAGTGGTCGAGCTCATAGACCAGCTTTCATTCCCCGGCTCACACATAGCTAATAGTCAAATACCATCCCTAACTGTTACAGAAAAATATCATCACCTTGATTATTTGCAGTCGGTATGGGTCTATCACCACCTATGCCAGCTTCCTAAGCAAGTCTCAAACCTCAGCTCTTCAAAACAAGCTTTAGAAATGAGAGAAAGACCTCAAAAAATCAATGTAACTCTGGTTCCACACTTTCTCTCACTTTTGCCTACGGGCCCGCACCTTTTGTTCAAGATATCTGCGTACTTATATGCTCTGTATGTAAAGGGGAGGGTGCGTACCCCTGTGAAAGTCAAAAGGCACAATTTTTATCTCAAAAACTCACTTTGGGTTAATTCTAGAGTTTTCTAGAAGGATTTGTTACGTGGATTGTTCGCTCCAAGTGGTTCATGCATCCCATAAGAGGAGGAACTAATCCCTTGTTGAGAGGAGCTATC
>APFE030322720.1:0-15419 GCA_000404065.3 Pinus taeda
CAACAATACCCCACTGTGTGGATTCCTTTGATCAACAGAAACAAGCATAAGCTCGATTGCAGCGAATTCAACTTTGCAGCAGCTTAAAACCCTAGCACACATTTCTGCCCCGCTCTCCGTTATCCTCCTCCCTCACGTTACAACTATTAATATTTAAAAAAAAATTCATATATAAATATAAACTGTTCATTCAAAAACTTCTAAAATTTTATTGTAATTAACTTAAAATTTTAATATAAAAACATTTCCAACTTAACAATAAGTATATAAATTTATTAATTTGTTTAAATAAACTGATATTAATAATGAATGAATAACGCCACTTTCAACAAAATAAATAACTAATTTATTAGTTAATTAATCTGTTATGATATAGAATGGGTGGAGTTTATAACTTGTTATAATATGATGAAAATAGATGGCTGTGGATTTTCTTTGTAAGCATCATCACCATTTTCTGTAAGTTTGAAAATAACATGTTTTCATGATTGGTTTTAATCAATATATACTTTTCAACAATACAAGCAATCACAACATCACAAGTTACTATGACAATGATATTTTTTGAAACCACAATCATTCAATGATAACTTAAAATATATCAAAAGTCCCTCGTGATGATGATAAAATACAAACAAAATAAACATAGAATTTAAAAATTAATTTACAAATTGATGTTTTATGATCATAGAATTTTAAATGTATGTGACTTTAGTTTATGCTCTGTACTTTTTATGCTCTTGTTTTCCGTTGGTTGTTTGTTATATTTGTATGTGTATAATTTTTTTACACAGATGTAATCATAAAAATAAGTACTTTGCCAATGTGTAGAATCTGTATACTAAAGAACTGATCTTTAACTTGTAGCTTAATTTAATAAATCTTGTTTTTTCTGCAAATGATAACAACATCATGAATGAATCTGAATTTTCAAAAGCACCACTATCAATGAACATTACTTTCTAATTAATCATTTTTTATAATTAGATAGAATTTTTATGATGATAGAATTTTAAATGTTTGTGTTTTTATTTTATGTAATGTATGTGTTTGTTTTTGTATGCCCTTGTTTGTGTATAAACTTTAGAACACGAGAAATACTTTCATTAGAATATGTCGTATGGATGGTCATTGCCCAACTTGACTATTGACTTGATGCAAGTCACATCTATGATGATTTTACACATATAAAATACAATATCTAAGAATTACACTTCCAATTAATTGAATGTGTATTAAACTATATATGTTCAAATTAGCATTTAGTTTAACAAAATTTCATTTATTTTTGCAAATGACTATGGTTTTATTTTGTTAGTAAGTATCATTATTCAATGCATATATTAGAATAAAATTACTTTATAAGTATTTTTGTTTAACATATATTTATGATTAGTTACAAATGGACATTTCATGATGATAGGGTTTTAAATGTTTGTGTTTTTATTTTATATAATGTATTTACTTGTTTGCAATTGTGCTTTTCTGTGTTTATATGTCTATGAATTCTAGAACACACAAAAAACTTTCAATATAATATACCATATGGAAGGTCACTAAACAAATTGTCTATAAACATCATACGAATAACTTCTATGATGATTTTAAGCATGCATGGTATCCAATGCAAGAGATACACTTCAAATGAATTGAATGCTTGCATTAACTTAACCATGGTCTATTTAAAAAAAAATCACTTATTTTGGGAATTGACCATGACATCATGAATCACAAAGTTTTTTCTTTGTAACAACCACTATAATATTCAATGTGTATTTGAAAATCGGATTCTTTTATAATTATTTATAAATAATATAATTTCTTTCCTCAGAAATAATCGTAATTTTATTAATGAAAGCGAAATTACATGTTGTAGATAGTGATAATGCATTCAATCTTGCCAATCGAAATTGGTGATCATAAAGACCAAAAATACAACTCCTAGTGGTGGTAAACATGTCACCCTTTTCTCCATTTCCTCCTTTTAACCTTTTGCCATTCTTCCTGGTAAGGAGTGGCCATTACAAACTCTAGCTGGGTCCCTTCATTCGTTGTTGGATTTTGCTTATCTGAATATGAAATTTCAGATACACTATGATATTTTGAATCCCCCGTCTCTATTACTAGAGTGATCATCTCATGCCTCGATTTGTGTGCTGGAGTTCTTGAAACTTCATGATTAATGCTCCCCTTTTCTATGTTTTCTTGTGTATTTTGGGCTTCTTCATTGGTAGGAGGATCCATTTCTTCATCATTCTCTTCTTTATCAGGAAAATTTTGTGGGAATTTTCATCCCTTGAGCTTCTTTCTTGTTTACTTCTTCCTTTGACATGTTTTCTTGGCATCATGACATGAATTTTGTGGATGTCTCATTTGTTGGCTTATTCGACATCTAAAAGTTTTGTTCTCAAAATATAGGAACTGTGTCGAGCACTTCTTATTGTGTGTCAAGAGAATATGGTCCTAAAATCCTTTGTTGAGGTCTAGCTCCAAAGAAATTTTGGCGATTATGTAGATTTTTTCCTCAAATATTTGTGTATATTTATTTATGTATCACACTAATATGTTCCCAATGGCTTCTATCACTTTACGGAGCCATAAATGTACGGGTAGATTATGCAGTCTAACCCAAACCAACCTTTGAGATACTACAATTATATTCGCGTCGAAATATGGGAACCAAAGGATGACAAAAGTTTCTGCAAAGCCCCAAAACCATGGACCCTCTTTCAATATATATTCACAACCCTCTCATGATACAAATTTTACTATGAAAGAGCCCCTGGAGCAAAGCTGAATCTCACAGTTTATTGTCCAATTTGTGAATATCCAATGGAAGAGATCCATTATTTTTAGCCAAAAAGTGTTGAATCTGCATAGTACTTCTTGAGATTCATATGTTATTAAAAAATAATTTGTTTATGGTAGATGTACAGTCAATACTGGTATTTGATTTAGTTGTTCCACTATGTAGGTGTTGGGTATATTGTGTTTCTGATCTGGTGTTGTTGAGGCAACACATCTTCCTTTGAGGATATCTATGAAAGAAAAGACTCGATATACTTGCCCTTGATTTGATTATGTTCCTTTGGGAATACTAGATCTATACACTCCCCTTGTGCCCTTTGAATTTATTGGTCGAGGTGATCCTCCCCGAATACTCAAGTTTATTATGATGGTGGATAACAGGAGGATGTTATAATATTGTAACATCACATCTTCTTGCATCAATTTTCATCTGCAGATTAGACTTTGTAGGAGTAGTGGGATACCCAGAGTGTGCACGATATTGTGCTTTAATTGTTTGATGTGATTTGTGGCCAAAACCCAAAATAATATTGATTTTCCATTTGGGGATTTGACAAAAATCTGGAAGGCTACTAGATCGAGTGCCCATACTTGACAGTCACACGAATCTTTAGTAGAATCAATGGATAAGTTTGAATCTGCAAAGAGTGATATGGATTTCCGTCGCAGTATTGACTTCATAAGTGATGTCCAAACCACCAAACCCACCCACTTTGATCGACGAAAATTTTGATCCATCAAAAAACGAAGTAGACTTTTCACATCCAATGCTACTCCTCCATTTTTACAAGCTAATGTGCTCAGGGGATTGAGAATATCCAAATTTGGGATTTTAACAACGGATCTATGAAATGAAGTTTTCGAGGTGGAATATTCACTTCTGTAGCCAATATTTTTCCTTCAGATCTGATCGATATTTCTCTTGTGACTAAGACCCAAAACAATTATAATATTTTTGCTCCAGTGTCACCTTAATCCTACACAGGTCCATTCCCAACTCATGAATGTGATGCCCTTCACTTCCTTCTATTCCATCGTGTACGTACAGGATGAGAAGGTACTCTGCATCGATCATTTGGTGGATGATACTACTAACAGCATAGGCTGTCAGTCTCCATCCCTGCATAGGAGACCGGAACTAGAATTAATTCCATTCAAAAACTCCATTATCGGACACACAAGCAGTGAGATCGTGCCCTAGCGATGACGCAGAAGGTGCATTTGATGTCTGAAGAAACCTGACCACATAAGGAAAGAAAAATGACTAAGAAACCCTAGCCATCACACCGAGCTTTTCCTCTTGACACAATTCCCCTATCAATCTTTAGTTTGATATTTTAATTAATATATTCTTATCTTAAATTTTACTCAATTTTTTTATTTTACGGTACAAAAAGGGTGGAGTTTATAATTTGTTAAGTCTATTTAGTATAAAATCAAAATTTCAAAAATATTTTGTCAATAAATTTTATATATATAAATGTCCATGACAATACCACAAGTAATAATAACTATAGATTTTCCTTGTAAGGATCATCACGAGTTTTTGTGTGTTTGAAAATCACAAGTTTTCATGATTGTTTTTAATCAATATATACTTTTCAACAATACAAATAATCACAACATCACACATGAATATGAGGATGAATATTTTTTTAACCACAATCATTCAATGTAAAATTAAAAACATATTAAACGAAATAAACATAAAATTTAAAAATTAATTTACAGATTGATGTTTTGTGATGATATAATTTTCAATGTATGTGGTTTTATTTTTTGCTATGTATTTGTTTGTTATGATTTTGTTTGTGTGTGGTTGTTTGTTTGGGTATAATATTTTTACACACATGTAATATCGTATACAATAATTAATTTTAGAATGAGTAGAATTTGTATATTAACTTACCAATCTTTAAATTGTTGTTTAATTTAATAAAATCTTATTCTTTCAACATCATCAATGAATTTGAATTTTTCTAAGTGCCGCTATTCCATGCACAATACTCTTTATAATTGTTTTTAATTAATATGATTTTTATAATTAGCTACATGTTGATGTTTTGTGATGATAGAATTTTAAATGTTTGTGTTTTTATTTTATGAAATGTATGTGTTTGTTTGTTTATGCTCTTGTTTGTGTATAATTTTAGAACACAAGAAATTCTTTCATTAGAATATCCCGTATGGAAGGTCATTGACCAAATTGTCTATTTAGTTGATACAAATCACCTCTATGATGATTTTACATACATAAAATATAATATACAAGAATTACTGTCCCAATTAATTTAATGTGTACTAAACTATATATGTTTAGATGAGCATTTAGTTTCACCAAATTTCATTTATTTTTGCAAATGAGCATAACATCATGAAAGACTATGTATTTTCTGTAAGTATCACTATTCAATGCATCTTTGACAAGCATTTTTAATTAATACATATTGATAATTAGTTACAAATCCATGTTTTGTGATGGTAGAATTTTAAAAGTTCGTGTTTTTATTTTATGTAATGTATTGGTTTTTTCGTTTGTATTTGTATGTCTATAAATTCTGGAACACAATAAAACTTTTGTTAGAATCACATGATAGAAATAAATTATATGATGATTTTAAGCATGCATAGTATCCAATGCAACAATTACACTTTAAATTAATTGAATGCTTGCATAAATTATGTATGCTCAATTTAATAAAAGTTCACTTATTTTGGTAAATGACCATGACATCATGAATGAAAATGTATCCCTTTTTGTAACCACCACTATTCAATGTGTGTATTCTAAAATCGCAATTATTTTTAATGAATATATTCCTATAATTAATTACAATTTTATGTTTTATGACAAAATTTCAAATGTTTGTGACAATAGTTTATTTTGTGTATATTTTTGTGTTTGTGCATATATAATGGTTTTGCCCATAAATAAAGATAATATATAACAATTACACTTTAAACGAGTTGAATTTGGGTTTTAACTTATTTTATGTGCAAAATTATGTGCGAATTGATATTTAATTTAATAACATCCCATTTATTTCTACAAATGATCATGACATCTATTAATTAACATATATTTCAATAATAAAAATAACTTTAATACCACAAATGATCATGATGATAAACGTTTTGCAAGCACAGCTACTCAATAGATTTCAAAAAATACACCACAAAACATTTATCATAATTTGCAAGAAATTATGTACTTTAGAGATTAATTAGCTAGAAATTGATGCTTTATAATGATAGAATTTTAAAATGTGTTTTTTATTTTTCAGTATCAGTTTATTTGTTTTGTTCATTTTTGCCTTTTTGTGTCCTCAGTTTACAGATACATAATATCATAATATTAGAAGAAAACCAGGAAAAAGTTAAATATTTTATTTTAAGTCACTTATGTTCAACTTAATTTGTTTACAAATATTTTAATCAAAATATATTTCAAAAATACAAATCTAGAGTTGAATTTTATCATTTGATTTATATTTTTGTTTAAGTTAATAAATTAATTTTCAAAGAAAACACACAATTCATTTAAAAAATATACAACTTTCTTTTTAAACATGATAAAGATGTCTTTTTCAAGGTGCTTATGTTTCCTCTAATTACAAAAGTGAATTGTAATAAGCCTTGGTAAATTTATATTATGACCTTTTTAATTGAATATTTAATTGCCCTTAAGAAGTCAAAGTTGGTCAAGTGATGTGACATATGACAGTGTAAATATTTATTTTTATTAATATAAAAAAATTGGCTTTTTGTGTTATGATTCTTGAAAAATTATTAAAGGCTTACATGTGATATTATACTTCTAATTCACATGGAAGGAGTTATGCCCAAGAAGAGTCAAGATAAAAAGTAAACAAAAAAGTTCTTTTTGCTATAGTTGAATTGTTCGTTTTGTAGACTACCAAGAAAACACATGACTGAAAATAAACATTCCATGGGTGAAACTCAAACAGATTGTTGGAGATAAAATGGGTTGTATAAAAGATAAGGGTATATTGGGAAAGAATGATTGTACTCATACCACAAAAGTAGCAAGATGCTGCTAAGGGTCAAGGAAATGTCAATTGGGAAATGACTACTATTTTTTCTCGTAGGAAGTAGGAGATAGAGCTTTGGGGTAACTAATTGGAAAGATAGTTCTTGGTTAGAGGAATTAAATACACTTTAACTTATTTCCAACAAGAAAATCTTAGATAATTATATTCTAAAAAATAATACACTTGAATGTGTGCAAATATGCAAAAGGATATTATATAATAAATTAAAGAATATTGTTTTAATGGATAAATATATAAACATGCACAGTAACCCTTATTCACCTATAAAAGTATAGTCTGTTGTAAGCTACTACAGAAAAGAACTACTGGAGATAAGAAAAATAAATTTATACATAGTTTAACTTGTAGAAAAATAAATGTATACCTAGTTTAGCTTGCTATAGATCAAAGGAATGGAATCATATCAATTGGCCATGGAACAAGCATCTTGGGTAAAGTATTACTAGGGCCTAAAGGACAACCTTCACAAACTCCCATGACAAGTGTTCAACACACCTCCTGCCTAATTTTCATATTCTCTTCTTCAAATAAAATGATAGTAATAGTAAATTATATAAAATCATTATGTAGAAACAAAATATATAGAGTTGACATGAATATCTAATATGCCCTCATAGAATATAAATAGAACACATATCATAGTATTGTAAAACTTTGATGGAATGACTTCATTACACACAGTAACAAGTAAATAGATTGTATAAATTGTTCTTATGAATAAAAAGAAATATTTACATTGTTGGGGCCATAAGACAACCAAAATTATTTTCTCATAATTAAATATTCTCACTAACAAAGAGAGGGTAAATCACTTGAATTGAAATCGATATACATGCATTGTTTTGAGTGTCGTACCTTTTGGGAAAAGCTCTATCTACGTATGGGTTTTCTTTACACTCAAACAACATCAAATTTCCTTGTATCCAACATCAAGTCAAAATTAGAACCGACACTGAAACCCTTTAAAGAGGAGGTGTTTAATAAGCACTTGAAGGCCAAAGAGTAGACAGAAAAACTTGCATAAATTTTGACCCCAAAACAATGTCACAAGATAACCCAAGTTAATCGTAGATTAACCTACACACACAGAAAGGAATTCCTTAGTTTGAATTGTAATCACTCTAAATTAATCAAGCAAAGAAAATTATACAGGGTTTTAAGATAAGCAGAGTCTAACATTAGTAATATAGATGACATCCTTCAATCTGATACTTTGTTGTAGATGGAATAACATTAATATTGTACATATATGCTTGTACGAAGAAAAATTATACCGAGATGAGAATCGAGTTACGATTTAATTATAGAGTTAAAATACTCAAAAATATTGTATAATATTGGAAGGAACTCCATGTATGAAGGGTAGTTCATTTTGAAATCGTTGAGAAAAATAGAAACTATGCTGAAATCCTTCGAGGGAACCATGAGCAATGTATGACACATCGCAACCAAAAAGCTAGAAGTAAATAGTTACAATGAGATACCCAATATGAAAAAATGGCTATACTATTACAAACATAAGTGAATGTAGAGGGACCAAAGATCTTGTGATGGCTTACCGAAGGATTTCATCCATACCACATTTTACAAGGAGGATTTTTCTAAGAGCATGAGATGGACATAACATTTTGCCATAAATTTCACATAGAATCACATCATCCCAAAACATCAATGTTCTATTTTTGAAAATGCTCATTGAGTAAAATATATTCAATGTAGTAATGTTCATTCTTTTGACTACATAGTTTTGTTGAGAATTGTATGCAACTATGCTCTGATGTTGAATGCCATGCTCGCAAAGAAATTTTTCATATTCATTAGAGTACTTTATCTTCCATTAACAGTGTGAAGAGAGCCAATATGTGATTATGCTTCATATCCATATCCAATCTATACATGAAAATCCTTAAAAATTTTGAAAGATTGAGATTTACTTTTCAATAAGTGCAACCAACACATTCCAATGTCATCATCAACACAATTCTTCGTACATTTATTTTCATTAGCATAATGAAAACTCATAGGAGCAAAGAAATTAAAATATATATGTCGAACTTTTCTACATGAATAAAGGGGCCTTTCTAGCGAATGGGAATAAGGAATAATATATTTCTTAGATTTCTAGCGAATGTGAACAAGGAGAAAATTATTCCCACAATAATAGGAGATAAAGAATAAGTTAGAAATTATTATGCATAGCTATAGACCCATACAAATAAGGAAGTGGTAAATCCCACATATATTTAGCAGGTACTCAATTAACATATTTAATGCTTAAAGTAGTTAGGTATAACAAAAGAAACCTGTTGACTTCTCATTCTTTGGGAATTAAATCACCCTTGAAGAGGAAAGGGAAAGACTAAGTAGAGCGAAAAATGAGATAATATTTATGGATAGTCTAGAGATCTTTGTATAATAAACAATGTTCCAATGTAAATAAGGACGATAATTTTCCACGTAGTAGAGAATTGTTTTGGGCATAATATTTAGAGTGGGTTAATATTCCATGTTTTTTCAAAATAAAAAATAAAAAGTACTTGTTGATTTTGACATTTATTTATTTATTTATTTGCTCAAAGTTTATACTTTAAAATTATTTTAACTTGAAAATCATTAGAGCTGTCAATAATTTTACGAAAATATCATTAAAATTTTTACATTATGCATATTAGGGACTACTGTTAAACAAGGTTTATAAGCTTTAAAATAAATTTCCATCCTTGAAATTTTTGCTACTAGATAGGACCCTTCGAAAAGAAAGAAAAAGCATGGCGCTGTTGTGGAAATATATATGAAAGAATTAAGTTAGTAAAAGAGAAGAATAACATGAGACATTTTTGAATAAAACTATTATATTTGGAATAACTAACAAGGAATAAAGTTGTGGGTCATTTAATGTTTGCATGTTGCGAGGCCTTTTGACATAGTACTGACGAAAATCCTCAATGTGAAGGGTGTGTACATTTCATGATATTTTTTCTTTGAAATGATGAAAGATAATTTAGGATGCATAAATGTAGTTATATTGCAGTTTAGGGAAGGAAACAATGAATCCTTCATTTATTTTGTTAAAGTCTTTTATACATGTCCAAGTTTGTTTCACCTTCATGGCTTCTTTTGATCACAAGGAGAACTAAGGAATTTGTACATATATAATAAAAATATGAACTTTTTTAGTACGAGAGTTGCAATAGGAGGTGATGTAGGTGTTACCAATCCTAAAGAATGTGTACTATTGAACAATTATCGCCTTCTTAATGAAAAGTATTAACTTTCCCATTTAGTGTATATGTATTTTATTAGATTTCATATATTTTAATGTTTTTCCTGAAATATATTTATTAACTCGTCAATAACCATCAAAAATATATTTTATATTTTAATACACTCTCTTCCAAATCATGTGGAAGGTTAAATAATGAGGTTAGAGAAACATTAATATGTCTATAATGATTTTAATATATTTTGGTTTGTATCCTTTAAATTCCATTCCTAATGAAATAAATGGGAATGCAATCAAGATTTGCATAATTTTAATAGAATATTATTTGATAGACTCTAAATATCAATGAAAGTTAGTGAAAGCCATTGCATTGAACTCAGCAATGCCTTAGATTTCAATACAAAGCCTCAAAATTTAACATAGAATTGATTAGAAAAAATGAAAACAAGAAAAAAACAAAACACAAATATTAAAAAAATCCTATTACAAATATATATATTAATGTATATTAATATAAATATTAGTGATAGCCTATGGGGCTTTGGATTGACGGTGAATGGGTGCGCTATTAAGGCACTCCTTGCGATAGGTCACCGGCTCAAATCCCCCGTGGGTACTTAGGTTAGTCTTAACATAGAGAAAAAATATAAATATTAGTGATTAAAAAAAATGAATACATAATTTAAAAATATGAAATACATATAAATAAATTTGTGAAAACTTATTTATGATTCCTTAATTTTGTTATGTTGATAGTGTGTATACCTTATAATAGGATTTCTATAATTTTAATTTAATTATCAAATATCAATAGGTTGATGCTAGAGATTCATTAGTCAATAATATTTTTTTTTAAATGTTAGTCATTAATAGAAGGTTGAGATTGATTTAAAATGTAGTTATGATCTCTATTCCTTCTCAATTTAATTAAAATAGTTGTTTGAAAATTAATTTAAAATATACTATATATAGAATATTCTCACTATAAAATTATTTATTGGTTTTATTATAACTATTGTGACCATATAATTAAATGGATGGAAAATTTTGTATAGCCATCAAATTATGATAAGAATCAAAACACCAAACCCATTATACATATTGCATTAACCAAGATTAAAAAATTCATAAAAGTTACTAAATAGGACCCTTCGAGAAGAAAAAAAATACATGGCGCTGTTGTGGAAATATATGTGAAATAATTAAGTAAGTAAAAGAGAAGAATAACATGAGACATTTTTGAATAAAACTATTATATTTGGAATAACTAACAAGGAATAAAGTTGTGGGTCATTTAATGTTTGCATGTTGCAAGGCTTTTTGAAATAGTACTCACAAAAATCCTCAATGTCAAGGGTGTGTACATTTCATGAGATTTTTTCTTTGGAATGATGAAAGATAATTTAGTATGCATAAATGTAATTATATTGCAGTTTAGTGAAAGAAACAATGAATGCTTATTTTATTTTGTTAAAGTTTCTTATGCATGTCCAAGTTTGTTTCACCTTCATGGCTTCTTTTGATCACAAGGAGAACTAAGGAATTTGTACATATATAATAAAAATATGAACATTTTTAGTAGAAGAGTTGCAATAGGAGGTGATGTAGGTGTTACCTATCCTAAAGAATGTGTACTATTGAACAAGTATCTCCTTCTTAATGAAAAGTATTACCTTTCCCATTGAGTGTATATCTATTTTATTAGATTTCATATATTTTGATGTTTTTCCTAAAATATATTTATTAACTGATCAATAACCATCAGAAATATATTTTAATATTTGGATAATTATTTTTCTATGCGAGAATGAATGCATAAGAAGGAAAAATAACTTCGTGTAAAGATTAAATGAGGGATTCACCAATAAATTACAAGATTTTATAATCAAGTGAATGTCTCACTAATATTTTGCAACATTTTACAATTCATTGAAAGATGCACCAATATTTAAAAATATTTTATAGTTTAGAAAAATATTCCAAAAAAAATTATATATACTTGCAGTGTAGTAGATAATGACCATTAGTTACTAGTAGAGAGGAAAATAAGAAATCACATGAAGATAAGGAACATAGGAATAGAAGAAGAGAAATGATGTAGAAAATAACTAAAAAAGTTTTACTTTATATTATATTCTCTTGAGAAGCTAGTCACAAAAGATACAATGATGCATACATTTCTAGAACCTTGACTCAACTAGAGAGTTGATCAACTTTATAATATCATTTCTAGAATTGCTTGGGATCCTCAACTAAGCCAACTAGCCCTTCCAACATCTCCCCTACCCTTAGTATCTTCTTTGTGACAAAGAAGGGGATATTTGGAGTCTTACAAAATTTGATATACCATAAATTAAAAAATGTAAATCTTTATAAATAAATAAAGTTCGTCAAGAAGGGTGGTTGGCTAATTAGGAGATCTAGTTCTGGGGTGATGAGAACTTCTTGAATTACATCTTCAAGATTTAAAATGTGAATTATTATTCTTTTCCCTTCCTTGGCCGGTCGATTGAAACCTTCAACTTCAATTTCCTGAGTGCGATGTTGTTGTTCAGAAGAGAGACCGCATCATAAAATCTTAGCTCAAAGAAATTGAATTTATATTGTGAGGACGATGATCAAGATGATTGTGGTATTGGATGTGTTGGTGTTGAAGTCATAGGGAATTTTGTTTGATAAGTAGTTGGTGCAAGCACTTGATGATGTTGATAAAATATAGACCATTTCCATACAACTATACTTTCATGGGTATCAAATGCTTTTAAATATTTCAAATATTCTACCTTGTTGGCTAGTGATATGTTCCTTAACAATTCTTGATCAGCTAGTATTTATGTTCTAATAGTTGCACTTTATATCCCAGTTCTAGCATTCTAACTAGATATACCTTTTTTTGTTGTTGTCTCTACTAAATATTGCTACTATCCAATATCCTTCTTTTATTTTTCTTTTTTTTCTCTCATAGAATTTTCTAGTGCTTCAAATATTTGTTTTTCTCAAGCATGCCTTTGGTCAGGTTTCTTAATAGATGTTTGTTTTAGCCTTTCTTTATTTATGGAGCTCAAGTGTTGGGTGTATTTGACTCTACTATAGGAACTTTTTCGTTAGTTGTAGGTGAGTTTGAGGTAACATCTCTTTGTAAATTACTTTTGTCTAGAATTTCCTTTAATATATATTCTCACATAGTATTATTATATGGGACTTCCTGAGTATCAGCCTGAATGAATGACATTTTATCTTGGTAATCCTTTCATTCAACAATTGTCGTGGTAGTCACACAAGGTGATTTAGAAGTAAATTTGATGTCTAGAGTTTTTTTTTCTCATTGCAATCACTCAACTGTCTTCAATTCTGTCTATGTCGAACTTCCATTTTATATGCTAACTTTGGTTGAAGTGAATTGTGATGTTTCTGTATTTTCTGGTCTACCATCATTTTCTATCTTTTTATTTCAATGAGTAAATCTTTTACATGTCCAAGTTACTACAACGTATCTCTTCCAATAGGTGATGCTAAACATTGTTGCAATTCTATGCTTTTTTGCTACTTATACCCTTTTCTTGGGTATGCTCCAACACTTCTTAGGAAATTGAGTCTAAATTATGTAGGTATTGTGGGCCTTGTAATTAAATACCCATCAGAATTTCTTGTCAATTGGTATTATATGTTGACGTGTGAATCAAGTTCGAACAGTGTGAGTCTTAACTTGCAATCTGCTTAGAAGATTCTATGATAGGTACTTAGATGTAAAATTTTAATGGCCTTGGGTATAATTTTTCTTTCCTTTCTTCTTATTTTTTAGTGTCTAAAAAGCATAAAATTATATCCCTCAGCCCTTCTCAAGCTTGTGGTGGAATTGGGAATATTGTGTTAGCCTATTGACTTAGTTCTATAAGCATATGGTCAATTGTAGTCTAATATGAAAACTCTTGTGGATCTATATCTAAAGAGTTTGTTGAGATTTAGTAGCGTGGGAAGAACTTGAAGCCCTAGTGATGGATGTTTGGATGAAGAAGAGAAACATAATTGATATGGCATTGGAACCCAAGCTTGGGGTTTTGTACCTAAATTAATTAGGAAAAAACAACTACACTTTGAGTGATTTGACACTTGTAGGTGTTAGAGGACATCTAGAGGAGAAAAGAGTAGCTAAATTCACACAAAATAGAGGTCTCTAATAAGAGATATTAATTTTTATATGTGGTTGGTCATTAATTTGTCTAGTTGGGTAGGTCAACTTGGGCTAAAATATGCCCCAAGGAAAAACGCATGGAGCCATGTGTGTGCATATAAATAGAATTTAATTGTTGCATATTTAGAGCACATCGAAAGTGCAAATAAAATTAGGTATACCTTTGAGATAGATAGTGAACTTGAGTTAGCTAACTGGCTAACAAGAAGGAAGACTTCGGCACAATATGTGCAGGAGTTTCTCTTACGTTTCGGTGTGGATAGCCATCATGAACAAGGTTGCAGCTCTAAGCTAAGTTTGAGTAATTTTATT
This sequence comes from Pinus taeda, assembly GCA_000404065.3. Taxonomy (NCBI): domain Eukaryota; kingdom Viridiplantae; phylum Streptophyta; class Pinopsida; order Pinales; family Pinaceae; genus Pinus; species Pinus taeda. The sequence continues at coordinate 14,609 of APFE030322720.1, forward strand.
TGCTACTTTTGTGCGGTGTTCAGATCTCTATCTAGGCCATATGGAATTGCTTCTACAACATCATGTTGGAGGCATAATTTTGATGGTTGAGAGGGTGTGTAAAACATCTCTAGCTTAGCAACAGTTACTCCAAGGAGAGAGGTAGATAAACAATAGTGTCTTCCTTTCTAGATAGCTCAGATCACTTGTTGTTGTGATACAAATAATTGTAGGGTATTTTGAGGAGTTTCCTTAAAACCAAAATAATTCTTTGGAAGTCTAGAAAGGAAATCAAAACAAGAGAATGTCTTTGGAGAATGCAAATATAGTTGGGAGTAGTTATTTAGGGTTGATGGTGTGGCCTAACCATATCTCGAGAAGCTTAGATCTTGAGGACAAGAGGATGAGGAGTGTGTTGGAAAGAAAGGTATGTGTATCCTCTTGTTGATGTTGATTTGCTAATCGAATCAGAGGTCTAGGTTGCAAAGTTTTATATTGGACACATGTGGACTATTGGGGGGAAGTGTGAGATAGGACCAAGCTGGCCCTAAATGCATCACCATTGAAGGAATAATGTGACTACCAAATGAATCATAGATTGACGAAGCTTAAGGTTTGATCAATGAGGAAGAGAAGTTGTACAACCCAAGTTCATTGTGGAAGAAGGAAGTTGAATTTAATTATTTATTTATTTTGTTTAAATTTTCGTTGTCCATTCATTACCAATATCAATTTATTTAAAAAAATTATCACCATTTTATAAATTTTACTACATTCCTAATTGTTTTCTGTAAATTTCTTTAAGAAGAGAGAAAAAAACATAAGAACAAAA
>APFE030322730.1:1530-19401 GCA_000404065.3 Pinus taeda
TGCATCTTTATTGGGTATAAGGATGGTTTAAAGGGTTATAAGCTTTGGAACCCAGTCACACAGAAGGTTGTGTACAGCCGAGATGTGGTGTTCAGAGAGGTAGAAAGAGAGAGGAGATTGTGTGAGTGCGAAGAGGGAATTACATTGGATCTGCTATAGGTTGTATCTCTTTAGTTTGTTGGAAAATTTAAAAGGAAGGACTCGTTGTTTCTCCGTGGACGTAGCCCAAACTGTGTGAACCACGTATATCTGTGTCTCTCTTATTTTACGTGTTTTCTGTGTTTATGTTTCTGTAATATATTTTATGTGTTTCATTACTCTGTAACATATAATTTTATAACAACTTGTATCAGAGTTGAAGGTCTATTTGGCTGATAAACTCGCAGGAGAGAAGGGTTCTTGGTTCGAGTGGGAGCAATGACATAAGTTGGTAGGTTTAGGGTCAAAAAATTTAACGTCCAAAACTAATAGTTATGGAAGATGCAGATGGAAGATTATTTGTACCAAAAAGATTTGTACCAACCATTGAGCGGAAAGACAAAGAACCTGACTAGTATGAAAGACATAAAATGGGATATTCTTGACAGAAAGGCAACTGGAACAATATGGCTATGCCTAGCAGCGTCCATAGCCTTTAATAAAAGAAATGACAATAGAGGGTTTAATGTCAACATTGGCCAAACTATATGAAAAGCCCTCGGCCTCAAATAAGGTATTTCTTATGAAATGTTTATTTAATATGAATATGTCAGAAGGTGGATCTATTGCTGATAATTTAAATGAATTTAATAAAGTTACTAGTCAGTTAAGTTCTGTAGGGGTAACTTTTGATGATGAAGTTAGGGCTCTGTTATTTCTATGCGCATTGCCAGAAAGTTGGAATGGTTTAGTTATGGCATTAGTAACTCTATCTTTGGATCTACTACTTTAAAGTTTTATGATGTTGTTAGTGCAATCCTTAGCGAGGAAATGTGACAGACAAGCTCCGGTGAGACATGAGGTAATGCTTTGACTACAAAGACTAAGGGAAGAAAAATGGAAAGAGGAAAGAGCCCAGGATATTGCAGTAAGTCAAGGAAAGGTATATCCAAGTGCAGATCAGGTATAGTGTCTTGGAAATGCAGGAATAAAGGACACTTGAAGAAAGACTGCTAGTCTCGGAAGGGAAAAGAAGGAGACACGCAGCAAGAAAATAATCATGAAGTGAATGTGATAAGTGGTGTGTTGCAAAATGCTTTGACTCTTTCACTAGAAAATATTATTGATGCCTAGGTGGTAGATTTAGGGGCCTCATTCCATACCACATCTGATAGGAAAAATTTTCATGATCAAGGAGATTTTGGACAGGTTCGATTGGATGATGATAAACCCTGTAAAATCATTGGAATGGGTACAGCTTTCATAAAACAACAACATGGAAATCAATGGCTATTGAAGGAGGTAAGACATGTTCCAAATCTAAAGAAAAACCTAATTTCAACAGGGTAGTTGGGAGGTGAAGGATGTGTAACAACTTTTACAAATAAAACCTGGAAGGTCACTAAAGGATCCCTGGTAATAGAAAAATGAGAAAATGTTGGTACATTATATTTATGCAATAGTATTTCTAATTATGTTAATGCTTTCACCTCTATAGGAGAAGATATGGCATTGTGGCATCATAGGCTTGGGCACATGAGTGAGAAGGGGATGTGGATTCTTGCCAAGTTTGAAGCATGTTGATTTAAAATTCTGTGAGAATTGTGTTTATGGAAAATAGAAAAGAGTCAGATTCCTCAGAGTTGGGAAAAAAGAAGAGCGAAAAAATAGAGCTTGTGCATACATGTATAGGGACCTGCCCAGGTATCATCTCTCGATGGTTCTCATTATTATGTTACTTTTATTGATGGTGCAACCAAAAACCTTGGATTTATTGTATTCAAAATAAATCTGATGTATTTGATACTTTCAAGAAATGGAAATCTTTGGTTGAAAATGAGACAAGAAAAAGGTTGAAATATCTCAGATCAGAAAATGGAGGTGAATATTGCAGCAAAGAGTTTGATATGTATTGTTTAGAGAATGGAATTCATAGAGAGAAGACAGTTACAGGAACACCACAAGAAAATGGTGTGTCGAAAGGATGAATAGGACAATCATGGAGCGTGAAAGGTGAATGAGATTGCATGCAAGATTTCCTTTACAATTTTGGACAGATGTTGTAGATATTGTTGTTTATCTAATAAACAAAGGGCCTTCAAGTTCCTTGGATGGTGATATTCTAGAGGAGGCATGGATAGGTAAAAAGGTAAACTACTCATTTTTAAAGACATGTGGTTGTGAAGCCTTTGTCCACATTAATAAAGGAAATAGAACAAAGTTTGAGGAAAAATCAAATAAATGTACCTTTATTGGATATGGTGTTAATGATTTTGGTTATCTCTTTGATGATTATGAAAAACACAAAATCATTAGGAGAAGAGATGTCATATTCAATAAAAAGGTTTTGTATAAGGATTAGATGCAGGAAAAGAAACAGGAAAAAGAAAATAGAGAATACACAGTGCTTGATGAGATCACATAAAAAGTGAGGGTGCCTGAAAATTATAATGATCAACAGCCATGACAACAACAGCAACCAAAACATCAAAAAGCACCTCAATACTCTTCTTCATTATATTATGTATTGTTGACTGATTCTAGTGAACCAGAATGTTATGAAGAAGCAGTGAAGGTAGAAAACAGGAAGAGGTGGGAGCAAGCCATGAAAGAAGAGATGGACTCCTTAGCACATAACTGGACTTGGGACTTAGTCAAGTTTCCTGCAAGCAAAACAGCATTGCAAAATAAATGGGTTTGTAGGTTGAAGGAAGAATATGGAGGTAGAAAAAGGTATAAATCTAGACTTGTGGTGAAGGGGTTTGCATAGAAAAAGGGTATGGACTTTGATGAGATATTTTCTCCTATTGTTAAAATGACTTCAATCAGAACTATTTTAAGTCTAGTAGCAGCTGAATATTTTCATCCTGAGCAGTTAAATGTAAAGATACCCTTTCTCCATGGGAATTTGGAGGAAGAGATATATATGTAGTAGCCACAAGGATATGAGGTAAAAGGGAAGGAGAAACTAGTGTGCAAGTTGAAAAAGAGATTGTACGACTTAAAACAAGATCCAAGGCAATGGTATCTAAAATTTGACAAGTTTATGTCTGAACAAGATTATACTAGATGTCACTCTAATCATTGTGTTTATCTCAAAAGGCAAAATGATGGCAGCTATATTATATTGTTATTATATGTAGATTACATGCTTGTTGTAGGTTCTAACATGCAGGAAATAAATGTGCTCAAAAGAAAATTGGCTAACTCATTGCAATGAAGGATTTGGGTGCTGCAAAACAAATCCTTGGTATGAGAATATCTAGAGACAAGAAGAATAAAAAATTAACATTGTCTCAGAGTGAGTACATAGAAAAGGTGTTCAAAAGATTTAATATGCAAAATGAAAAACCAGTTAGTATACTTTGGCTAGCCATTTCAAACTAGGTAAGGAGATGTGTCCCAAGGCTTAGGAAGAAATGTCTTATATGTCAAAAGTTCCATATGCATCAACAGTTGGAAGCTTAATGTATGCAATGGTCTGCACAAGGCTTGATATTTCACACACAGTAGGATTTGTAAGCAGGTACATGAACAATCCAGGAAAAGAACATTGGATGGTGGTGAAGTAGATTCTCAAGTATTTGAGAGGTACCACAAATCAAGCATTATGCTTTGGTGGTTCAAACATTGCTCTACAGGGATATGTTGATGCAGATATGGCAAATGATAGAGACAACAGGAGGAGCACAACAAGGTATGTGTTTACTGTAGGTGGAACAACTGTCAGTTAGGTTTCAAAACTACAAAGTGTTGTTGCACTCTCAACAATGGAAGTAGAGTATGTTTCTACTACAAAGGCTAGTAAAGAAATGATATGGTTACAAAGGTTTCTGGATGAATTGGGTAAGAAGCAGGAGTTGGGCAGGTTATACAGTGACAGCAAGATTGACATACATCTTACAAAGAAATCTTCATTTCATTCCAAGACTAAACATATATAGCTCAAGTACCATTTCATACAGTCAATGTTGGAAGATGGACAGTTGAAGCTAGAAAAGGTACACACTAGCCATAATCCTGCAAATATGTTAACAAAAGTTGTAACCAGGGAGAAACTGAGATTCTGCTTAGTTTCAATTGGTCTTCAAGTATGATGAAGAATATGAGAAACAGCCAGGTCCAAAGTGGAATCATTGTCCAACAAATGAAGCAGTAGTGGAGTTTTTATAATCAGTCTCCAAGTGGGATATTGTTGGGTGTGGACCCTAATTCAGAGGTATTACTGCATTGGACCCTAGTTCGTAATGTGGCGGCAATGCCAACCATAATATTTTCACTATAAGGGGGGTCCAAGGGGGGTGATAGCAATCTTTAGGACCCCCACCCCCAGTAGGGGATCGGGTGCAGCGCCCCCAAAGCTAAAAATAAACGTAAAATTTCCTTGTAAAATGTTGTAATTTCGAATTCTATCTAGGTCGTCCATTAGGCGGAGATCTGATGGTATAAGTTATGTTTAATTTATGGTTTTTTCCCTAGAAGGCAAACCCTCGATATATATGAGGGAATTGTATTGCGTCTATATAGATCTATATTCTGAGTGAGAAAGAGAGAGTATATTGTGTGAGAGTGAAGAGGGAATTACAACGGATCTACTATAGGTTGTATCTCTTCAGTTCGCTGGATAATATAAAAGGAAGGACTGGCTATTTCTCTGTAGACATAGCCCAAACTCGTTGAACCATGTATATCTGTATCTCTCTTGTTTTATGTGTTTTCTGTGTTTATTTTTCTGCAATATATTTTATGTGTTCCATTGCTCTCTAATATATAATTTTTTACCATTGTTGAGAGAGTTGGTGAGAATCCTGGAATAATTGGCATGTAGGAGGTCAGGTGGGAGCCCACAGTAACGTGGCACTAAGCTTCTATGATATAAGAGTTACAGGACCGCCTACGTCACCATGCGAGGAATTCCTTACTTGAAGGCATAGAAGCACTACGGGATAGTTATTCCTCAATGTAGCTATCTCCCAAGCTCACAAGGGGTAACAACATGAAAAATATTAGTATGACTTCAACAGAGTGAAAGTTTTTGATTTAGACCTAGAAGAAAAATGGATCCCTAAGAGTAGGTTGCAGTCGAGAAGATTAGCTCGAGGAAGTTCATGCAATAGCAGACCTGGTCTTTGGAGAGAGTGAAAAAATACTGAGTGAAGGATTTGTGTGGTTCATAGCCAAAGATCCATGACACAACCATTCTTGAATAATAAGAAAGGGCGGCTACTATGTTATGAACCAGCTTAAGAAAATATAGAAAAGATATATCAACGCCTTAGAATTCAGCCTCTTCGAGGGGGCAACCTCCTTTACATTACATAAATGAACAATTCTTGGATGATACAAATGACAAAACCTCCTTTCTATACATAGGAGTATAAGGAGTCACAATATAACCCAGCCGACCTAACAATAATAATATAAAGCCACAAAAATAACAATAGAGGGATTCTATGGGGCACAGTAATAACAATATTGGGGGCAATAGGGGCGCAACAATATTAATAAGGGGTACAACTACAATAGTAATGGGGTAATCACTAGTATTATAGGGACCCAACATACTGTGGAGAAAAGGGGATAAATGTTGAATTTATAGAAAGAATTGGATAAGGCTTATCCTGTTGCAGTGAGGCTTCTAGGTGGGAAAGCTTTCGACTGGAGCAGAGGGATTCTCCTATTGTACGATTGGACATTGGACATGGATTATCTACAGGGTCCAAGCAGTGAGGCGGATAACCGAGAGTTTGGAGTACAGAGTAATAGTTTTGTAATAGCATAAGAAAAGTAGTGTTGGAATCCACTTAGACGGAGGTCAAGAGATCGATCTGTATTTACGGTGGAAGGACTTGCGGGTGATATATCGAACTAACTTAGTTGAAAGTCAGGGGTTGGGTGGTCGGAGGGAGTGCAAGTTAAAAATTTCAGGATGAGTTGAGTGCTACTAGGTCAGGAAGTTGGGAGTGGCGAGGAACATGACGCTGTGAAGTAACAGACGAGTATGACCTGACCACTCGCCTATCTGCTATATTGGGGGCCCCGTGGTGTACTGTAATGTGTAAATATACAATTGGTGATCACCATTATCTATAAGCAAGAAAGCAAAGAATCTAAATGGATTTTATGCATCAGAGAAACTATAGATTGAATTTTCCATTAAGGAAAATATAGCCCAGAAGTTCCCTCGTTCGATCCTTCAGGTTGCTGCCCAGAGTGTAAACTGTTTTTTTTTTATAATTGATTTAGGGAAAAGTTTAAGATTATTGTCCAAACTGTAAGCGATTTTTTTTGTTTTTTAAATTAGGTTGATCGTATAGTCGGGAGGTCAGAAAATAAGGAATTTTTTTTGTTTTATGATTCATTTATTCTATCGTGACCCTGACTATATCCTAGTTGAGTGGTTTCATTGGATCAGATAGTTTGACGGTCAGGAAATGCTGAGGTCAGGAGGTCGGGAAAATTATTTATAAAAAAAAATCGTAGTCACCTCGACTAATAAGTCAAGTGGTAAGAAGGTCCGGTATTCGGGAAGCTATATTTTTTTTTTTCAAAATATTTTTGGATACGACCTCTGACTTAAATCTTCAAAAATAAAATATTTGTTTAAGGATTTTATTTGTATTTATTTTGTGATGCAAAAAAAGAAAAAAGGCTTCTTGTAAACTTGATAATAGGGATGCAAATTATTCCATGAGTTTTTAAATTATATGTTTCATATCAAAAAATTAGAGAATAAACAAACAAACAAGACTAGACTTGGCTCTGCCAACAAACTGTGAAAATACTATATTGTGTGCATAGTTGCAATTATTTCTTGATTCTTAGGTCAATTATTGGTTTCATGATTGTATATGTTATGTAACACTATAAATTCTTTCTATAATTTCAGTAGTTGATTCTCAAATCCCACATTTTCTTTCTATTTACATCTACATGCATACTTAGCAATACAATTCCACGTCTTTTTCCTTTGGTATCAATAGCGCTAAATAAGAACAGTTATTTAGTTGCAGTTGTCTTCAGAGCTAAATACTTGATATAGATGAATATAAGAACATAGTGTGGCAAGCAAACACAAATGCTCAATTTACTTTAGATTCATGTGTTGCAACAACATATTGTAGTCCTTATATGAAGAAAAAAAAATGGATCACTCTATGGCAACAGTATTCAAAAAAATTCAAGAAACTTGCATATCTTGTGGAGATAACAAAATTGAAAGTATGGAAACACATTTTTAAATATGAGAAAAATGTCAATTTGAAAAATAAACCACATTTCCTTTGTATTTAACTTCAAGAAAAACAATTTGCATTAACACTGCTCCAGCAAAAAAAACAAACATATATTCTAAAATGACCTATTTTGTTAGAAAAAGAATGTGATAACTCTAAGTTCTCTAGTTGTAGTTGTATTTAGAGCTAAATACTTGACACAGATGAATACAAAAACATAGTAATACAAAGAAGTTTTTTGATGAAATTTGCAAGTATTGTTCCAACTCCTTATGCTAGTTCTATGTAAAATAACTTTTCTGTTGCACTTTTGGGCACATACAATGTCGAACCCAGGTTCAACATGGAATCTATAGTCACATTGTGATTCATCTCATAGGCATAACTATTTTCATGGACATAATGACACACATAAATTACAAGAAACAACATTGCAGCAAAAACTAATGGAATGTACCTTGCTGAGGAAACTTGTACAAGAGTACTAAAAAGAATAGTAACTCCATTGTTCCATATACAATTGTAAACATTACAACAAGAAATAGATGACTTTGGTATATTATAAGCATTACCAAATTGAACAGTTATCAAGGGACAATTATGACTTCAAGAATTTCTATGCTTGCATCCAATTTACATATGGATTGGTTGACATGTGAAAAAATTCTCTTGCAAGAAGTCAATATTTGGCCAATAAAAGTTATATATATTATAATATTATATATATATATATATATATATATATATATATTATATATATATATATATATTATATATATATATATATATATATATATATATATATATATATCTATTAGTTTCCATAGTATTGTATACCCTTGTAACAAAGGTTTAGTTGCCTATCTAAAACTAAAATTAAATCTAAGATCTATAGTTCAATCGAGACATTGATTGCTATCAATAATAATATTTTGCAACATAACCAAAATTTCCGCATGTGGAACATTTTGAGCTAACTGTTGTTACATAGCACAATAGATATTGTAGCTTTAATGGATAAAGCAATTGGCCCATGCACTTTTCCATACCAATTATCACTTGGACACTTTGACATATTGCCAATTGAGCAAATATTATTTGAAAAAGGCTTGTTGATCTATGGAAAAAATATCAATGACTGTTATAACTCTTTGTTTGAGTTTGTTTGTACACTTGCACCATGTTTTGATATGTCTAATATGAGAAAAAACATTGCACAAACTTTTTATAATTTTTTTATTTGCAATGACAATAGAGCTACCAATTGCTTAGAAAAACACATGATTGCTAGAAACTTTGAACAAGAGTAATGTATCAATGATTAACAAGCTTATATTCTAAACTTATTAATGCCATATGCATATGGACATATAAAGGGAAAAGGTTTTGCAATACAATGGGTATGTGAACTACTTGATGTTAACATATATATCTAGAATATAAAAACAAAAGATATTTTCTTGAGATTCTATTCATCAAACACTTGCTCCAAAGTCTTGCACTTTATGAATGTACCAATAGCCACATCACATGCACATTTAACCAATGATTTAACCAATCTAACTAGTAGCAATTAAAGGATTTAAATGAGCATAAAACCATGCATAATATCATAATATTTAAAATCCTAATTGGAATTGAATACAGAAAATTGAACATATAAGTTTTGGCTGAATATTTAAATAGAAACTTCAAAAAAAAAAATCTTCGGATTTTCATACTATTGAAATACGTTTTTTGGTATTTTATGGAATATTTATACGTGCACAATTTAAACTAAATAAATAACATTTTATATATGTTGGTAGAGAAGAGAAAATGTGCCTATACTTGACACTAGATTGCAATGATCAACTAGCAATAAGTAAATCTATAATTTTTAATTCCTGATCATAAAAATATGTGATTGCAAAATTTTCATAAGGAATCTTAAACAAAATTATCAAATATTCATTCAGAATCAAATAGCATTAGTCATAGAGTAAAATTAGAGGCATTTATTAAGTAATTAAAATCATGTATTGACATAAATGCCATAGGTCATCAGACATGAAAACTGAAAATGGTTTTGAAAAAACCTGGTACTTCAAAATTGATTAAAAACATTGAAGCATGTAGTCTTCAGTAATTCTGGACCCCTTGTACCAACACATAAAGGTCTATAAATACTAAAAAATAATAAAATAGGTCTTGAGATATGAAATCAACAAATTTTCTGAAAGTAAATACTCAACTCTAAAAATAGGTTTGTTCAATTGATATCTGACAAGAAAGCAGGCATCATTTCCTCTTCTTCAGAATCTTCGTAATTGATACTAAGTAAAAGGTGAGGTGCGTGTACTTGGATATAAGCCGCCCATTGCGAATATATCTCGTACAATGCAGAGAAATAAATGGAAGGAAACTAATTTATGTCGATATGGCAAGTGGAAACTAATCCCTGTACATTTTTCTTCTTCTTCTCATATTTGATCTCAAACTTGGAAATAAGCTTGATTTGTTCAAAAGGAAGTTGCAGATTTTTTTGGAAACTTTGTTGTTTCCAAAATTTAATGTTTTTTATTTCCACCTGGTCCTCGGCAACAAGATCTTTTGTAGATTGTTTTAACTCTCCTACAATTGCTTCCTTTAATGACTTGCCACCTGATAGGTCAAATTCTTTTATAAAGTTTGTTCCTTTTTTCCAAATTGATAAACATTTCTCATATGTCATTTGTATGCATGCTCTAGTTTCCTTTTTCTCTTTCTCCCTACAACTTAAGGATGCAAGCATCAATCCGTTATCTCTCTTAGAAACATTTGGAATTTCAATAGATTGAAATTCATTTTCCTAGTCAAGAATAGAAAAAAACATATTTTTAATTGATTTGTCTTCTTCTAACAATGAATCAATTCTTTCATTTAAATATGTAATTTCTTGATAAAATCTTGAGATTTTATCCATCTTTTCATAGCAGTTTGATTGATTCTTCCTTAAAATTAGACAAATTTTTAAAGTTTGATCCTTGAAAACTTCGAGACTCTATGTTGCTTGTTGATTCACATTGACTTGATATTTAAAAGATTTAGTTTTCTTTTCCAATGTTGTGGCCATAATGGCAGAAGTGTTTTCTGCTTCTTGCTTCCAGATGCGGATTTGATCTTCCAATAATTTTCTTAATTCTTGAATTTCCTATTCACATTTTGCAGTTGCTTCTTTCAATTGTTTCTAAAAGTTATTCTGCAGGTTTTCTCTTTCTACAGTGAATCCTTGAACTAAAGTAGCATACTTTCGTTGTCAATTTTCTTCATTGAACAACTCATTTTTCTTCATTTTTTCCTCCAAAACTTTAATTTTATGCAAATTGTCATCATATGAAGTTGTGCACAAGCTCATTCAAATGATATTTATTGTAATTAAAAAAGCTCCTAAATCTTGAGAATATTCTTGATATTTTTCTTTTACGTCTCCCTCTGTCTACTAGCTAAATTCAGATACAGTCTCCAGAGTATCATGTTTCCTTTTCTTTTTTCTTTTGATGATTTATTTTGTTTGAGTATTAAAATAATAATCTTTTGAAGAAGGGATAGTATTTGCAATTGCCTCTAACTCAAAAACCAATTTAAACCAAAATGATTCCCAAGGAATATTAGAAATTGGTGTTATTGATGCTTGAGGAGATACGCTAGATATAGTATCCAACTTGTTATATGATTCCTTTTTTTCATCATTTTCTTTAGTGCGGTTTCAGTAGATACCTATTTTTCTTTCTCCTTATCTACTTGCATTTGTTTGAATTCTATTGTTTCTAGTTTCTTTTGCTCTATTTTCTCAGAGAATTAATGACAATAATCTCATGTTTAGCTAATTTTTCTTTTTTCTGGAGTTTTTTTTCTCTTCCTCTACTTTCCTGTTGCTCTTTTACATTTTTTATTGTTGTGATTTCAGCTTCTTTACCTCTGACAACAAAACCTTTTTTTTTCAATTTCTACCCCTTTTTCCTTTTGAGAAACAATAGAAGGTTCTGAAGTGAGTTCGTTGAAATTAAACTACAAAAATTCAATAGACTTTAGCTGTTCGAATGAAATGTTGAGGTGGAGAGCCTTTTCCTTTAGAAAATTTTCAAACACTTCCTCCCTAAATTCTTGCAATTGTTTTCTTGTTTGACTATCTAAGAGTTTGGCTCTTTAAACATCTTGTTGAAAATCATCAATGTTTATAAAAATATTATCGAAAGGGGGTTTCAGATGAATAGATTTTTTATATAACTCACTGTTATATAATTACTACCATGACACCTTGAGGATCATACTTAAAATGAGGCAAAGGAAATAACCAAATTTCCTCAAGCTCTTCGGCTTCTTTGATTTTGTGCCCTTTTTCTCAAATCTTGATGTCACTAAACTTGATTGGAAAATTAGAACATAGTTTCTTTTGTAGCTAAATCAACTTTTTGGCTTTCCCATTCAAAACAACTTGATTGGCCACTTCTCCCAAAGCAAATATTTCTTGGATATATTGGGGCAGAAGATGGGGAGCAACTTCACTTCCAAAAACTACGATGTAGGAAAATAATTCTTCAACAAACTAGTGACCTATTGATTCTAGGCCTTCTTTCAAATTATCACTTCTTTTGGAAGTTATTGTTCCAAACTATATTCCATGGAAAGGAATCAAAACATAATCGAAAATATCATAAAAAAGGCATTTAAAATTAGAATCCCATATAAAAGGAGCATAATTTTGAATCGATAGTTGTTGGTCAGATGGGTAATTCCATTTCATGAGTGGGAATGAACCGAGGTAATAATAACATCTATTAAATAGGTAGACATACAAAAAATATATTTGAACCTTGGGGGAATTGATAATGAGATTTTTATTAAATTTGTGATATTTTGGGACAAGAAATCAACCCAGTTTGGGCATTTTCCCTCATTCAAAATGCTATGTATATTTATTGGAATCCATTTAATTTTTCAATGCTCATGATCCTATTCCCCATATATTCTCATTAGAATTTTAATAAGAAATCTAACAAACTTCTTAAAAATAACTTTTAGATACTCCTTTTTTCTTTGAGCTTGAAAAATTATGCTTCTTCTCTCAAACTGTCTTCAATTACTATACCTTAATTCCTTTGACATTTCTTAAAGACTGTACTTCGAAACTTATAAAGGAATTCAGTATTAAGGTGGATTTCTAGGGGACTGGGCTTGTATATGGACGATAAGGCTTCAACTTTCCAAGAGGCTATGACAATTTCTTGATGGTCTAATATTGTTCAGGTTTTAATATCAGCGCGAGAGAGAATCCATGAAACTATGTCATAAGAGGGAAAATTTATGGCCCTGGTTTCTACTTTATGTAACTCTGTTGCTCAGATTTCTTCAAACCGATGATTCTTTATTTCAATAGTTCTTGTGTTTTTTTATCTATTCTCTTTGCTCAAATAATTCAAATATCTCCTCCTAGTTCATCAGACATGTTTTTTGTGTATTGTAAGTTGAATCTGAGATGAGTAATGCGTTGAAGTTGAGTTGCTCTACTAGTGAATCATCCAGCCACTAAATGTTTTCTCTAAATTTCTCCATTTGTTTCTTTATCGCTGCAGATTTTCCCTTTTTTCCCATTTTATAACCTATAAACAATAACAAAGGATATGTAACTTTTTCTTATTTAAAATTTGAAATTGAATTCAAGTATTTCTAAAATAAATAGCATTATGCTTACACATAATTTTTTGAAACTGGAACTGTGTTTCCTTAATTTAGTGTTTCTTCGAACAAGACTTAAGAAAAGAGAATGCAACTAGAAAACCCTAAAATATTAAATTTGTTGTTGGATATTTTCCGTTATTTGGTATTTTGTGAGTTGTAAACACCAAGGGAGCATATATAAGTTTTGATTATTCAAAATTTGGAATTGAATTCAAGAATTTCTAAAAATAATAACATTATGCTTACACATTATTTTTTGAGACTGACACTGTGTTTCCTTAATTTGGTTATTCTTTGAATAAGAGTTAAGAAAAGGGCATGCAGGCAGAAGACCCTAAAATATTAATTTTTCCACTAGAGAGTTTCCCTTTTTTTGCGATTTTATGACCCTTAAACACTAATGGAGCATATATAAGTTTTGCTTGTTTAAAATTTGAAATTGAACTCAGGAATTTCTAAAACAAAAATAGTGTTATGATTACACAGAGTCTTTTATACTGGTACTACGCTTCCTTAATTTAATTTTCCTTCCAACAAGACTGAAGAAATGAGCATGCAAGCAAAGAAACCTAAAATCCTAAAATTTTGTTTAGAAAAATGTGAAATCACAATTGAACGTGTTCATTAATTTCCTATAAACATGCAAACTGTTTTTGTTTTCAGGAATCAAGAAAGGATTCCAAAATTTATTATTGATTTAACTTATAATCAATTGAATGTGAAACAAGAAAGTTTGAAAATCTTCATTAAAAAGTGCATTGCACACAAATCAACAAAAATAGTATTTTATTCGGATGATCATATGGTTGGGAGGTCAGTCGATCGGGTGTTTTTTTCTTTTATGATTGATTTCTTCTTTCCCAACTTCGACTATACCATAGTCGAATTTTGTCTTTAGGATGATTAATCGGGCAATTGGGTGGTTCCTCTGCATTTAATCACTTGTGAACAATAAACACTATAAATATATATAATATGTGTGTGTGTGTGTGTGTTTTCTTTTAAAATTTGAAATTGAATTCAGGAATTTGTAAAATGATATCTAGTCACACTGTTTTTTTTTTTTTTTTAACTAGTACTATATTCCTTATTCAACATTTCTTCAAACCAGACTTAAGAAAACAACATGCAGGAGAATCACTCTAAACTCTCAAAATTTTGCTTAAAATACGAAAATATCACAACTACATATGTTCATTAATTTATTGTAAGAAGGTGAACTATTATTCTTTTCCTGAATCGAGAAAGCATGAGAAAATTTATTATTGTCTTAAAAAAGAATTGATTGAACGTGAAACAATTTTTTTGAGTATTTTTATTAAAAATAACATTGCACATAAATCAAGGGATTTTTTTTTATTGCATTGATCATATAGTCGGGAGGTTAGACAGTCGGGAGTTTTTTATTTTATGATTCATTTATTCTATCGGGACCATGACTATACTATAGTTAGGTAGTTTCATTAGGTCAAGTAGTTACACAATCGGGCAATGTTGAGGTCAGGAGATGGGGAAATAATTTATTAAAAAATCATAGTCACCCTGACTTGGTAGTCAGGTGGTTGGAAGGTCGGGTAGTTGGGAGGCTATAATTTTTTTTTACAAAATCTTTTTGGATCTGACTTCTAACTTAAGACTCCAAAAAAAAAAATTGAATACTTTTGTTTTTATTCATTTTGTGATGGACAAAAGAAAAAAGGTTTCATGTAAACTTGGTAACAGGAATACAAATTATTATGTCAATTTTTAAATTATATGTTTCATATTAAAAAATTCAGAACATGGGCCATGGAATGAATGAGAATTGAATTTTTCTTTCAAATCAGAAACAACACTAGTAGTAACACAAATCCTTTTTATTCCTCTTATGTTTACTTAGTTTATGCTAATGCCTTAACTACATATGAGAACAAAAAAAGAATCACATGTGCAATTCTAGCTTCAGTTCTTGTGTGTTACTTACTTAATATTAGCAATAAATATTGGATTTGGCAATGTCTAAATAATTATTTAGATTCTAGTTACTTGAAGCTAGCAAATAAGGCTAGGTTCAGTAATTTCTAAATAATTTCTTACATGTTTCATAGTTAATGTTACTAATGTAGATTGTGTTTGATAATCTCCAAGCAAATTCTTTAGGAAACTAGAAGCATATTACATCCTGATATGCATAGAACTATTCCTCCAAGTAAAATTCAAGGTTGTTTTGATTTTTTTTTCCAAAGTAATCAAACATATTTTTGGGATAAAAAGCTTTGAAGACCCTTGTATCATCTCTAGCGATACTCCAGTGAAAGAAATGAATAAGAACCATACCAAAATAGCAAGGAAAAATTAGTAATGAAATATTTTGGATTCTTAATCTCTGAACAAAGAAGAGTATAACTAAGATCACCACAAATATCATTGTTATCGTGTTTTTCATTGGTTTTCTCTCTAGTGATAAAGAGCTGAGAGCATCATGCGCAATGCATAATTCCAAAGTCAGCAAGATGAAATCTATGAGCATTGACCAGGTACATGAAAGGAAACAACATTGTTAACATTTTCCTCTATTTCAATTAGATATGTGGAAAATGAGTAGGCAAATGGAATGTTTCTCAATGATTGGAAGATATTCGTTGTCCTTTGTTAACAAAAAATTATTAATAAGTATTCTGAATAGCGCTGCATAGAGATGCTTTCTATTTCCAAGGATCCTTAGATTGACTTTATGTTAATCAATGTTTTTCTTATTCATAGCTCAGTCAAAAAACACCATCTCTATAGCTCTAGTAAAATTGGATGAGAAAATACAAAGAGAGATATGGAAAAAAATACAAACCTAGAAATTTTGTTATGCTAAGAGCGAGCCTAATGGAAGAGTATCCAAAAAACATGGTCATTGCAGTGTTCAAAAGCCATGAGATCTCCTACAATATTGGCAGCGGAGACAATATAAGCTTTAGCACATAGAACATAACCATGTATAGATTGTTTGATATGTGACAAAGAACATTTTTCCCTTCATGAAAGCATGTTGTCTTTTTTATTTTTCTATTACAGGAAGCAATAATTAGATTTCACTAGATATCAATATTCAGCACAAGCACATAGGAAGACCTTGTAGCCACCTAGTACAAAAATCTATAGATCATAATTTGTCTTGTGAAAAAAGGCCTTAGTATAAATGTAAAGAAAAAAATCTCAAAAAGGAAAAGAGTAAAACATTTTATTTATGACTTGTTGGTTTACCTAGAAATCAACTTCACATCATCCCTATTTTTCTAGTTTCTAGATTCAGTGCTCCAGTGTGACAACTTGTAACATTCTGCAAGTAGAAAAACAATATAATATGCAACCCATAAGAAAGCCAATAAAATGGATTATTTTCATAAGCACGTGATAAAAGAAATGCTAAGATTGAAAATCACAAAATTATAGGTAAAACTATGGATAATGAGATTAATAATCATATTAACATTAAAATATTAAAATTTGTAATGCATGGAGACTAGTTCCAACTTCAAGAATGATTGTATTATTAACTGTATCATGAGTATCTAGATGCATAATACTGGTGTATTGAGTACATCAAATGGAATATCAATGTACTCAAAGCATATTTGATAAAAACTTTCCAACAATATTAACTAATAATAGGTAAGAAGTGCCTAAAAACGCATACCTCTTTATTCATAAATTTATGTTTCTCTGTTCACTTAGTCATTCCAATGCTTGAAGTGTGCGACACCTATTTTCAGTCTTCATTGAGCTCAGCTCATTGATTCATTGATTCATTGATAATATTGGAACAAGAAGAACATGTGGCTGAAGAGCAACTATAGACACATTTCTGTTACACTTCGTGTACACTTCATAACTCTATTTTAAAATTCTCATTTGACATATGTTTGTTGATTCTTGTATTCATGGAAATAACAATTTCTTCCTTGAATTCAATGATAAATGAAACTAAACTAACATTGGACATAGTTCTACTATGCTTAATGAATAAAGGATTAAAAACACTTGATTCAACGATTCAAGAGCTTTCAATATTTCAGAACTAGGTGAGTCCAAACATAGAAGTTTAGTGATATTTTTATCAATGATACCGATTCCCTATTGTTACAGTCAAAGCATAGAGTCTACAGTGACATGAGAGATCAAAAATAAAAAATCACGTCACCAATGATTCAGACATTATTTTTACAATTTTTTCAATCTCTCTTTTACAAAATATCTGGAATACAAAATTTCATATGTTATATAATAAATACACAAAATACCTAAGAAAATATCGTTAGGGAAAATGTTATGCTGGTGAGTGAGTAAAATCTATCATAATGTGCAAGTAAAATTGATTATATAGGTAAATGAAAATTTTATCATAAGAGTTCAAAGGTCAAAATAACTGATATATTTATTATTCATAGCAATGACATTGTGCTACAAAAAATGCATCATTGAGTCCAAATAGTACATATATTTTTCACCATTCACCAAAGATTCATTATAACAAGTCAAATAGTGAAAACTATTAACATGTGTTACAATAAATAATAAACGAAATAGCTTGAAATGGAAAAACAAGTGGCTAGAGAAACCATGCACACTTGGTTACCATTTAAGATTGGTGACAAAGAGCCAAAAATTTATTTGGCACCACATTTATAGCACTTAGGATTAGAAGAACCACAATTTCCTTACACTATAGTTAAATTTGGATTTTCTTGCAAATTGATATGCATTATAAAAGTATACAAAAAAATAGAAAATAAAAATAATATGTACATTTTGTTAATTCATTAGATCA
>APFE030322734.1:1103-24014 GCA_000404065.3 Pinus taeda
TACTAATAAATCTAAGGGGTTGATATTGTAAATCCAAGGGAATAATATTAAGCCCAATAGATTAATATTATAAACCCTAAAATAAATATGCTTGATCATGGTCAACCATGGTTGATTTTCATATTGAAACAATCCCTGTCGCAATGTGACATTGGACAATGGTTAACCATGGTTAACCATGGTTGACCATGAATGATTTTCATGTCAATAGAATCTTTTTCACAATGTGACGCTGGACCACGGTTGACCATGGTTGATTTTCATATTGAGACAATATTTATCACAATGTGACACTAGACCATGGTTAACCACAGTTGATTTTCATATTGAGACAATCTTTGTCACAATGCAACGTTGGATAATGGTTGACCATAATTTACCTTGGGAATAATAATCCCTAAGGGATTATAAACCCAAGGGAGCAATGTTAAACCCAAGGGAATGATGATGATGATGACGACGATGATGATGATGATTAACATCATCTAAGACCAATGTGGTCTATCAGACGTTACATGATTTTCATATTGAGACAATCCTTGTCACAATGTGACATTGGACCATGGTTAACCATGATTGAATTTCATATCGAGACAATATTTATCACAATGTGACATTGGATCATGGTTGATCATGGTTGGTCATGATTGATATTACAAACCCAAGGGATTAATACTAAAAAACCAGGAGATTATAAACCCAAGGGAATAATATAAACCCAAGGTATGTAAACCCAAAGATCAATATTATAAACCCTAAAATAAATGGCATTAGACCATGGTTGACCATAATTGACCATGGTGAACCATGTTTGACCAATGTTGACCATGACTGACCATGGTTGATGATGGTTGACAATGTTGACAAGGGTTTATATACCTTGGATTTATATTATTCCCTTGGGTTTAATATCATTCCCTTGGGTTTATAATCTCTTTGGATTTTAATATTAATCTCTTGGGTTTATAATATCAATCACGGTCAACAATGCTCAACCATGGTCCAATGTCACATTATGACAAAGATTGTCTCGATATGAAATTCAATCATGGTCAACCATGGTCCAACATTGCATTGTGACAAGGATTGTCTCAATATGAAAACCAACAATGTTCAACCATCGTTATTTTAAGGTTTATAATATTTAACTTAGAGTTTATATATCTTGGGTTTAAAATATTAATCCCTTGGATTTAATATTAGTCCCTTGGGTTTATAATACATTGGAGATTTTATATTAATCCCTTGGGCTTATAATATCAATCCCTTGGATTTACTAATTTAAGGGTTCATATTCCATGGTCACATTGTGACAAAGATTGTCTCAATATGAAAATTAATCATTGTCAACCATGGTTAATCATGGTCAACCATAGTAAAAAACCATGGTCACATTGTGAAAAAGATTGTCTCTATATGAAAATCAACCATGGTCATCCATGGTAGACCATGGTCCAATGTCTCATTGTGACAAATATTGTCTTGATATGAACCTCAATCATGGTCAACCATTGTCCAACATCCCATTGTGACAAAGATGGTCTCAATATGAAAATAAACCATGGTCAACCATGTTTATTTTAGGATTTATAATGTTTATCTTAGAGTTTATATACCTTGGATTTATATTATTCCCTTTGGTTTAATATTATTCTTTTGGGTTTATAATCCCTTGGGATTTTAGTAATGATCCATTTGGTTTATAATATCAATTATTGTTAACCATGGTCCACCCCTGGATTGTGACAAAGATTGTCTAAATATGAAAATCAACCATGGTTCAACGTCGCATTGTGACAACGAATGTCTCGATAAGAAAATGAATCATGGTCAACCATCTTTATTTTAGGGTTTATAATATTTATCTTAGATATATACCTTGGGTTTATAATATTAATCCCTTGGGTTTAATATTATTCCCTTGGGTTTATAAGCCCTTGGAGTTTTAGTATTAATCCCTTGAGTATATAATATCAATCCCTTGGGTTTATTAATTTAAGGGTTTATATTCCATGGTCACAATGTGACAAAGGTTGTCCCAATAAGAAAATAAATCATGGTCAATCATGGTCAACCATAGTCAATAACCATGGTCACATTGTGACAAATATTGTCTCATCGTCCAGCGTCACATTGTGACAACCATGGTCAACCATGGTCCAACGTCACATTATGACAAAGACTGTCTGTATATGAAAATCAACCATGTTCAAACATGGTCCAACGTCTCTCTCATTGTGACAAAGGTTTTCTTGATATGAACCTCAATCATGCTCAACCATGGTCCAACGTCCCATTGTGACAAAGATTGTCTCAATATGAAAATCAACCATGGTAAACATGGTCAACCATGTTTATTTTTGGGGTTTATAATATTTATCTTAGGGTTTATATACCTTGGATTTACATTATTCCCTTTGGTTTATTATTATTCCTTTGGGTTTATAATCCCTTGGGTTTTTAGTAATGGTCTATTGGGTTTATAATATTAATATGATCAACCATGGTCCAATGTCACATTGTGAAAATTTCTTTTCTAAATATGAAAATCAACCATGGTCAACCATGGTCCAATGTCGCATTATGATAAATATTGTCTTCATATGAAAATGAATCATGGTCAAGCAAGTTTATTTTAGGGTTTATAATATTAACCCCTTAGGTTTAATAATAATCCGTTGGGTTTACTATTCCCTTCAGTTTATAATATCAATCTCTTAATCTAGGGGTTCATATTCCTAGGGTATAATATTGTTCACAAGGTTTATATTATTAATCCCACAGTTTAATATAAATCCATTTGGTTCATAATCATGGTCAACCATGCTCCAATGTCACATTGTGTCAAACATTGTCTCAATATGAAAGTCAATGTGCTTAACCATTGTCAACCATTGTCAATCATGGACAACATTAGTCAAACATGGTCGACCATGGTCAATTATGGTCAACCATGGTCCAATGCCATTTATTTTAGGGTTGAAAATATTTATCTTAGGGTTTATATACTTTAGGTTTATATTATTCCCTTTGGTTTAATATTATTCCCTTGGGTGTATAATCCATTCGGCTTTATTATTCTCATGGAAAATTATGGTCAAGCATTGTCCAATGCTGCATTGTGACCAAGATTGTCTCAATATGAAAATCAACAATGGTCCAACGTCACATTGTGACAAAGATTCTCTTGATATGAAAATCAATCATGGTCAACCAGGGTCCAACGTCACATTTTGATAAGGATTATCTCAATATGAAAATCAACCATGGTCGACCATGTTTATTTTAGGTTTATAATATTTATATACCTTGGGTTTATAATATTAATCCCTTGTGTTTAATATTATTCCCTTCGATTTATAATCCCCTGGGGTTTTAGTGTTAATCCAATGGGTTCATTATTCCCTTGGGTTTATAATATCAATCCCTTCAGTTTATTAATCTAAGGGTTAATATTCCTATAGTATAATATTATTGAGAGAGTTTATAATATTAATCCTAGTGTTTAATATAAATCCCTTTGGTTTATAATCATGGTCAACCATGGTCCAATGTTGCATTGTAACAAATATTGTCTCAAGATTGTCTCAACCATGGTCGGCCATTATTTTAGTGTTTATATACCTTGGCTTTATAATACTAATCACTTGGGTTTAATATTAATCACTTGGGTTTATAATCACTTGGGTTTTTAGTATTAATCCCTTGGGTTTATCATATCAATCCCTTGGGTTGATTCTTCCTCCTTTAGCTTAAACTATATCTTCTCAGGTTCCTTTAGTAGGACTTCATGTTTAATAACATATTTCACCTCTCTAAAAACCACATCTCAATTGTACACAACCTTCCTTATTTCTGGGTTCCAAAGATTATAACCTTTTAAACCATATTTATACCCAAAAAAGATGCACCTTTTAGATTTACTATCCAACTTGGTTCTTTTATCCTTTGGAATGTGTACATGTGCATCATAATCAAGTACTCTCAAATTTGAAATAGAGGGTTTCTTACTAGTCCATACCTCATTTGGAGTCTTATCCTCCAACACTAATGAAGATGATATGTTAAGTAGGTAACATGGAGTATACACTACCTCTGCCTAGAATTCCTGCCCTAATCTAGTGAAACTGCACATGCTCCTTGCCTTTTCCTTAAATGTCTTGTTCATTCTCTTTGCAACTCCATTTTCGTATATGGAGTAGTCTTTTGTTGTGCTATACCACACTTCTTATACAACTCTTCAAATTCCTTCTTGAAAAACTCTCCACCATTATCTATCCTCAACACTTTAATCTTCTTCTCTGTCTGATTTTTCACCAGAGCCTTAAATTATTTAACCTTGTCAAAGGCTTTAGATTTATTCCTGAGGAAATATATCCATGTATTCCTCGAGATGTCATCTATAAATGAGACATAGTACACAGATTTACCCAGAGATGGAATTGAAGCAAGTCCAAACACATTACTATTCATAAGCACTAATATCCCTTTTATCCTCTTAGCACCCGAGGGGAAACTCACCTAATTTTCCTTCCCATATACACAATTTTCATAGAAATCGAAATCCAAAGAGAAATTAGACATACCTTCCACCACACAATAACCATGAAATATTCAAAGGTCCTTCTCTCCAATATGTCAAATTATTTGATGCCACAACATGGTATTTTCTCCTGAGACCACTAGATTTTTAGCTCCACTTTCAGGAACCACAGAATTGTTGCACCCATCGTTAATAATGCTACCGAGAAGGTTGTACATATTTTCAATGCGAACTGCTTGAATCAATACCAGTTCTCCCCGAACCATACTATAGGTATCTTACGTGAAGATTTCTTTTACACCTGCATCATGATCTATATGTGTATGTAAAGAAGAAGCCAAGTACACATCCCCAGCTTCATCTGAGGTGGTTTTTATCTCTATAGAAGAAGCATCATCAGATCCCTTTCCTTTCTCTGGAATTTTATATTTACAATCCTTTTTATAGTGCCCTTATTTTCTGCATTTCCAACATACCTTTACAGGTTTTCCTAAAGATTTAGATCTCCCTCTAGATTTAGATCTCCCACTTGAGGACTTATTTCTATTTCAATTTTGGGACTATCCTCTTACAAACAGGGCATCTCCAATTTGTCTCTCCATACTTTTCCATCTTATCTCCTCCAACAATAAGGATGAGACTATTTCATCACAATTCAAGGTAGTTGTATTACTACCTATAGCAACAACCAAAATATCCTATGAATCTGGTAGAGAGGACAACAGACTGATGCACTTATCTTCATTTGAAATTTTGATATCTACAAATAAAAACAGGCTCACCACAATATTAAAGGTGTTAATATGTGCTGTCACCGAGTCTCCATCCTTCATTCTAAGGTTAGATACAACCTTTTCCGAAGGAAATTTTTGTTCACCCGAGACTTAGATTGATACAAAGTCCCTAACTTGTCCCACAAATCCATTGTTGTAGCTTCTCTTGAAACATTCAACAATACTAAATCTAAGATACATAATCGTATTGTGCTCTTGGCCTTCCAATCCAACTTCACCCATTCTTCTATTGACATTGTCGTTAGTTTAGTACCTAGATCTAATGTGATCCACGGATCTTTATCCACCAAAAAATTCTCCATCTTGAGCTTCCATAGCTCAAAACTCTATCCATTAAATTTATCGATATTTATATTCCACCATTTTCCATATGCTTTCACTGTAAGAATCAATCCTACAGTTCTCCAACTGTACCAGGGTCTACCACAGGCTTCAGAAAAACTCATCAATAGCAAGGGAGTCCCTTTAAAGCCAAAATAACTCTTATACCAAATGTAGGTTTTAACCCAATACATAAATTACCTGCAAATGAATTCTTAAAATAGAAAAATATAAAATGGAGAGAACATAAAACAAATATACATAGAGATTTTCCCCAATCCCAAAATCGGGACTACCAGATTTATTTTTAATTATATTCCATTCAATGTTACAATACATATATATACATGTCGAACAATTCATCAACCCCAATCCATCAATCCTATATTATAACATAACCATAATTCCCTTGACTGGATCTACAAAATACTTTTGGAATAAAACCATCATGCCTAAAACCATGTGAAAAATCCACACACGAAACCATGGGTAGGTCCACCCACCATCTTTGGGTTTTCCCCCCATCTTTGAGTTTTTCCCCCATCCTTGGGTCCACCCAACTATTATTAGGTTCACATAAAATGATTTTTTTTCTAGGGCACTGCCCCAGACCCCATGACTCGTGGAAATAATATAACACACGCTCAATAATCAATTGATGAGGGATACCTTAAGTCCATCCTTCGATGGATATCTTTCTATCAATATAAACTACTTATCTAGGAAGCAGATCTAGAAACCAAGTAGTACCTTGGAGCTTGCAGTGATTAGTGGAAGGCTTACTTGCGAAATTGATTTCACCTGATTAACTCCTAATATATTGTTTCTACAATTGTTGGACATAAATTTTTCTATTAAAACCTACTAGATTGTACTAGGTTGATCTATTGGATAATTATATAATTTATCATCTATCTTGATGCTTTCAAAGTGGAAAAAAAAATGGAGGAATCAACTTGCAGGGTCATTCTAATGATAGGTCCTAGTTCAAATAATTGAGATTTGAAACCTTATGGATCCATTTTGAGCCATGAAACAAAATTGTATTGGGTTCAAAGCCTTTTTTACTTAGTAATAGATCCTGATACACTAAGCTTCATTCAAATACCTTTCCAATGGTGTAAGAATTGGGTTAGTTAGAGTTCATATGAAAAAGTTATGCCTCCTGCAATTTGACCTACTATGTTGACCATTGTAGTACGAGAGGATGCCTCATCATCCCCTATTACTCATTAAAATGGGAATATCAACATGCGTACTTTTGGGAAGACTTTATGATTTCCAAAACATAGCTCTAGTTGAGGGTTGAGAGGGTCAAATCTTACCCCTAGTTGGCTAGTGGGATATTTTAAATACCCAATTGTTAGGAGGAGTAGGAGTTCCATTCTATGCAATTTTATTTTATTTGATAGTTGAGTAGAGAAACTATGAGTGGGAAGTTAGAGAGTAGATAGAGGAGGTTAAGGTTATGTAGCATCCTTATAGGCCACATGCCTCAGATAAATCCATCGAGAGTACGTATCATTTGTACTTGCATATTTCCATACAAGAGAAAAGGGAACAAAGTATCCTCACCTTCTAGTTAGGCCTTTCTCTCTATGGGTTTCCTAGGGTAGAACTTGTGTTATTGTGGGTGTTGTGTGTGTAATTCTTTCTATTTCTTTATTTCTCATAGTTCAATTGTTTTATTTATTTAAGGAAAAAAATCAACTATTAAAGAATTTGATCTAAAGCAAAATTAACCTTCATAGTTTAGATTTATATTATTCTGCAACAAAATGTTCTCATGGAATGTCCACAACAATTTACAAATAATATTGGTATTAGAGTAGTTTTATTTAGGGTATTTTGTGGTAATTTGCAAGGATTTAGGAATTAGTTTAAGAAGAAATTCGTAGAACCTTAGCCATGGTTGATGAGTATGTTCACAATAACCCTCAGATATGAAGGAAGAGAGATTTGTGAGGTTGGAATCCTAGGTCACTGACATCAATCACAATATGAACCTACTCATGAAAATTCTCAAAAGCAAACTTGGACCATTAAGAGAGGATGAGGGCTTTAACTTAGATATCAAGCTAGAGGGGATATTGAAAGCTCAAGAAGACCCAAAAAAGGTGTCATGGAAAGTATTTGAGAAGGAGAAACGAAGTTTGAATGTCACCAACCCTTCATATTTCCTATTCAATATGGAAGAAAACGTAGACATAAAGCCATAACAAGGTGAGATCAATGCATTGAAACTAATCATTGGTTGTAGCAACCTAACATTTATTTTAATGTTCACCATATAGTTGAAGAGAAAAATGTTTGATTTACTAGGATAAAGTTAGAGGTCCATGCTTTAACCTAGTGGAATATCCACACGAAAACACTTAGGTTGAAGGAGGAATATCCATTATATTCAATATTTAATGGAGGAATTCATAAATATGAGTAATAGTGTTTTGGAGAATTTGGTATCTACGGAAAAATACTAATTCCTTGGATAAGTAGTTGTATCTAGAACAATAGTTTAAAGTATTTTAGTCTTTTCCTATAAGCAATAGATAAGATGAGAAGATGAGAAGACCTACTTGTAGTTTCGCTTTCCTCTTGTCTCCCTCGTATCGATCCTGTTTCTCCTTCTCGTACTTAATACACTTGAGAAGTACCTGTAAACACAATAGAAAACAAAGAACCGATCAAAGCACACGATCTATTCAATATAAGTGAAACGAATTAGATACAATTCACACATATAAGCATTATGAAATAATACAAACATATGAGAGAAAGGTTCAAACACTTGATTGAATAGAAGAAGGAATTACATCCATTGGTGTCTAATTCAAAGCCATTCCTCCAACTTGGATCCCACCCACATCACATCAAAAGCATGAAAAAATTATAGCGTTACAATACTTGCTTCAAAGCCAAATATCATAGCAACATTTTCTCCTTACAATTCAACATAATCCAGCCCTTGATCACTTAGATGAGTGGTAAATTTATAGGAAGTTGAAGGAGGTTTTGTCATAAATGGTGGTATTGAATGGTCTTCCATACCTAGAATTAGTTCCATGGAGGAAGGGATGAGAGGATAGGATGCACCTTAACTCATTCCTCATCCATTTTCGAGCTCAAAGGAGTTTATAAGTGCTTTCAAGATGGCTCCAAAAGATAAGAATATTCCCCAAACCCTATGTGAATTTCACTGAATCTTGCCCAACGCAGGAAAAAGGAAGCCTAAGTGATCTATAGAGCACCTTGGTAATGGACTCAACTACTCTACAGTGCACCCTTACAAGGGCTTACCGGTGTTGGTCCCTCTAGAGGCTATTTCTAGATGTCTTCAGGTCATGAAACTATTTGGGAAGGAGGCATTCAAAGGGGTAACTTGTTTAAGGCATGTAGCAACTGAAATTAGGGTTTGACGAACCCTAAAACATTGATTTGGATGATGGGATTTATGTGCCCAAATGGATCTATAACAGCTGCCCCCTAAAGCATGAAGTCGAAAAAATGCCAATGTCGAATGAAATGCTTTACGATGTGATGAGGAGGTATTGAAGTGGAAGGTGACCTGCATCAATTACAATACATATATCATGATATTTATTTTACATGAATTGTTGAGGGAATGCATACCCATGCTTAGCTTATAAACTTTCATTACATGTACATAAATAGTCATCTACAAATATAGACCCATGATCGGAATGACTATCAATGTAAAGTCATTATACATATGATTTAGTACTCCTGAAATCGTAGCTCAGATGGATGAAACTAGATCCGGGGTCTTCTATCTCATTCAATCATTCGCTCAAGTGTGAGTCTAACCATGTGAATATATGATCTAAAGTCGAACATGGGAAGACACCATCTGATTACCAGCCAATGATGTACGATGTTAACATATGCAAGAGAAATCACCGATAAGGATAATGATCCTCAAGGTACTGCAGTACATTGTACATGGTGTGAATGGATGATTTGATTTCGAACACCATACAAAGTCTTTCAGTCAAAGGCCATTGATGTATGCCTATCGCTAGAAGCAAGAAACCTCCCATTGATGTATGTAAGCCTCAAGGTAGTAGAAGGGTTTTTCTACGTCAACTTCTTAGATAATGTGCTGAAGTCGATAAGAAGTGACTCATCATAGGAGGGCCTTGATGTATGCCACATCAATGACACGAAACGAGTGTAATGATTTTGGAGATGGAATTTAACTGACGACACGAGGTTCAGGAATGGAGGTCATGAAAATGAAGGTTAATGAGTATTGTAAAGGATGAATTTACTGATTGAATTCTCTTGGACATATTGGTGACACTGAATAAATTGGTAGCATTGACCCAAAACCAAAGTGATGGATGGTGTGATAAACCATAGGTATGATAACCATCAAACAAATAACCCAACCCAAATAGTCTGAATGAATTGGCAGCATTGACCCAAAACAAAAGTGATGGATGGTGTGATAAACCATATGTATGATAACCATCAAGCAAATAACCCAACCAAAATAGTCACGAAGATGAAGTGAAAGTGTCATGTTCAAGAGCAACCTACTACCATAAAGTGGTTTACTCCTTTTTCCCATCTTCCCTAGTCATTACTAACCAATACCTCTTTATTTTTATGAAGCTTGAGGAGGATAACATATTCTTGTTGTATAATTCCACCCTTTGGGTGCATCCATCGCTATGTGATGTTCTAATGAGTCGAGCGAAGGTGATACTCAGTCTTGTATAGATGGACAAGTTTGTCACTATTTGATATTTTAACGAGTTTAACAACAAAGATAACTCAGTCCTTTTCATGTTTAGAGAGTTGGAAAAGGGACAAAAGGAAAACTCCACAAGTTCTTTTTCGTAGATTTGTTTCTCAAGCCTGAAGAAGCGTAAAAAAATATGAGAGACAACCTATTGACCATGTTCGGTCAACGTATTCCTTTTTCGTAAATAATCTATCTCAGTCCAGAAAATGGTTAAACTTATACTGAGTAGATGTCCTTTCCAATCCATTAATGCGCTGAAAAGGACACACGCTCGACAATATTTTCATATTTAGAGAGTCTAAAAAGAGCTTAAATATGACTCCACTTTGAGGAACGAGTGGTGTCTAGGATAGCAACTAGTTCCGGTGATGTTGGAACTTCTCAAAACATGTTGATTTATGTGAAGAGGCTAGCTAATAAGACCACTCATTGCAACTGTTCCTTAAAAAAGGTTAAAACAACCAAGTGAAAGCATATGATTGGCCAAAGGGATCGTGGCGATGGGATGAAAACAACCAAGGTTCATCTGACAAAAAATGTTGATAGAATGGAAATCACGAGGGTTAAAAATAGAAATCGGTTCATTTTTACACAAGATTAAACCATAGGGAACTATGCTTGGGTTCAGTTTCATGTTTACAGAATCTTGAAATGAAAAACTATGCTTGGATTCAATTTCATGTTTACACAAGCTTGAAACAAAAAACTATGCTTGGATTCAGTTTCATGTTTACACAAGCTTGAAGAAAAAAACTATGCTTGGATTCAGTTTCATTTTTACACAAGCTTAAATCGAAGAACTATGCTTGAATTCAGTTTAATTTTTCCACAAGATTGAAATGAAGAACTATGCTTGAGATTGGTTTACATGCCCCCAACATGATGAAAGGGAAAGTCTCCTATAATTAGATGGAAGTCGCTGCGGTGAAGTAGGACAGTTATCGAACACCTTTTCGGCTTCGTCCAGATAGGGAAAAAGGTGAATGGGGTGATTCCCTTCACATAACCTACAGGGAAACTTAACATTACCACTAGGTGCATGCCCCTCAAGCTTCATCACATTCACCTAAGCAGACTACTCGTGGCTATTAGGTGGATGGAATGAAGGTTCGTTTATGGGATCAAGTGAAAGACTCGACTGGGATTTTACAAGATCTAATCAAAGACTCGAATTGGAACTTTGCTCGAGGGGACCTTGTTTCATTTCTTAATGATCTTGACACAAGACAGGGAACTCTACTCAAATTCCTTGTTTCATTTTTTAATGAGTTTGACATAAGACAAGGAACTATGCTCATACTCCTTGTTTCATTTTCTAATGAGCTTGAGACAAGACAAGGACATATGCTCATACCCTTTGTTTCATTTTTTAACGAGGTTGACATAAGACTAGGAACTATCCTCATATCCTTGGTTTCATTTTTTAACAAGGTTGACACAAGACAAGGAACTATCCTCATATCATTGGTTTCGATTTTTAACATGGTTGACACAAGATAAGGAACTATCCTCGTGGGAGCTATTTCATTTTTTAATGAGGTTGACACAGTAAAAGAACTATCCTCATATTTTTGTCACGACCCATAAGAGGTCATGACTTCCAAGAGGTTCTCATCAAATGGGAGAACAATGCTCTAGAAGGAGAGATATGGTTCCAATGCCCCCAGTACATAATGTACAACATCATGGAATTGATCGTCTGTTGATGTAGGCACAGAACAGGTTGCCACATAACTAACTCGTGTCAAGGATGATATCATTGATACAAAAGGACCACTTAGGGAAGATGGTTGACTGGAAGCCATATTTGGACTGAGAAATAACAGTTGGTCAACGATGACAATTTTGCCTTCATGCGGGAAACAAATCACTCAAAAGAGTGTTGAAACAATAGCTCCCAGATCATAAACATATCCATGCCCTAGAAGTAAATTGTAATATAAAGGGTCTAGGACTACCATCACATTTAGATAAATGATTTTTCCTCCCAAAGTAATAGGTAACTGAGGAAGTATCCATAATGGTTGACTGGTTCCTCTGTTAAAAGCCAATAGATTCTGGGCAACAGACACAAGCGGCAGCGAACTGAGCACTTGCTAAGTAGTCGAGTAAAGGATACTCACTGATGCACCTTCATCTATAAAAGTGCTAGATACAATCATATTACAAACCTTTACTATGATCTGGAAAGGCACATAAGAACGAAGATAGAATCCTTCCAGTCGATTCAAATCAAAGGAAGTGACCAAACTACTTGGAGGGGGTATGGTAGAAATGGTAGAATTAACCCCTAGGGTTACTATAATGGGAGGATTTTTCTCTTGTCTTGATGGAACAGGAGGGTTTCCTCCAAGCTCATTCGAATCTAAAGAAATGAAAAGAACCTGAGTGGTATCATATTCACTCTCTTTGGGAAAGGTATGATTTACTGAAGGTGAAATCAGGTCAACTGTTTCCTTGACCTGTTGATTTTAGTCATGTATAGACTCATAGGATTCACTTTCAAAGAGATTGGGTTTGACCGACGGTTGATTTGACACTCGATTCATCAACTAGTGAAGGATTAAGGGAGAGTCTCTTGTAACCAGATCGAAGTCATTTCGGTGACGCAGGATGGTTATCCAACACTTTTTTGGCTTCATCTAGATAGGGACAAAGGTGAATGGGGTGATTCCCTTCACATAACCTACAGGGAAACTTGACTTTGCCTTTCTTTCCATGAGCTTTACTACCAGAAGTTGATGGTGTGTCACCAGCATGATCTCCAGAAGTTGATGACAGGACGATGTGAATGGGAAGACCATTCTTCTAAGATCTGAGGAATATTAGGACAGTTTTGAGGAAGATGGTCTCTAGCACAAATTTTGCATGGATATCGAACTATGTGAGTCTTTACGGATGCTTTCTCATCAGATGTTGCATTCAAAGCAATGGTTACTTAGTTACCCCTCTATTGAATTTGCTTCTTCTTCTTCTTCTTCTTAGCCACCTAGTTACTAGTACCAATACTTTCACCAGGCAAAGAGGAAGAAGGGGAGGAAGAAACAACCGAGGAAGAAGGAAAACGGTCAACTTTAGGATCAAATGGGGGTTGATTTTATCTAGTTGGAGGTGTACTAGATTGCAGAGAAATCACGACATTTTGAACCAAGGAGGTTGAAATCAACCATACTGGCAAACCAATGGTAGGTCCCAATAGGATTGATGTAGCCATATAAGGAGCACCAATATTTCCTAAAGGAGGAAAAGGAATAGGATTCCCATCAAAAGGAATTGCTTGATCGGTGGGCTTTGGATTTGTTCCCATATGTCTCAACCTAAGATCAACTAAGGAGTGAGCATGGAGGATTTTATCCACTATTAATTAATTTTATTTTAATTGAAGTAACATAACAAAACAAAAGAGGGATAATCTAGGCAAAAGGTTTACCAAGCAACTGTGAACTGCAGAATGCCTCCCAACGAACCAAGAAGTATGGGTAGGAAATCACCCTGAATGCTATGTTTGGTGTATCACAGTGTACAAGGTGGTCGACTCAGTTACCTAAGGATGGATAAAGACCTAGTGTTTTCCTCCCATATATACCCGAAAGTACATGGAGGCCAAATCTGTATAAGTGTTGTCTAATGAAAAACAGCATAATGAGAGCATTCCCATATACTTTATGTACTATAACATTGCCCTATATACCTGAAGGTATGTAGACGAGCTACGATATACAAGGAACTATCCTCGTGGGAGCTATTTCATTTTTTAATGAGGTTGATAGAGTAAAAGAACTATCCTCATATTGTTGTCACGACCCATAAGAGGTCATGACTTCCAAGAGGTTCTCATCAAATGGGAGAACAATGCTCTAGAAGGAGAGATATGGTTCCAATGCCCCCGGTACATAATGTACAACATCACGGAATTGATCGTCTGTTGATGTAGGCACAGAACAGGTTGCCACGTAATTAACTCGTGGCAAGGATGATATCATTGATACAAAAGGACCACTTAGGGAAGATGGTTGACTGGAAGCCATATTTGGACTGAGAAATAACAGTTGGTCAACGATGACAATTCTTCCTTGATGTGGGAAACAAATCACTCAAAAGAGTGTTGAAACAATAGCTCCCAGATCATAAACATATCCATGCCCTAGAAGTAAATTGTAATATAAAGGGTCTGGGACTACCATCACATTTAGATAAATGATTTTTCCTCCCAAAGTAATAGGCAAATGAGGAAGTATCCATAATGGTTGACTAGTTCCTCTGTTAAAAGCCAATAGATTCTGGGTAACAGACACAAGTGGCAGCGAACCGAGCACTTGCTAAGTAGTAAAGTAAAGGATACTCACTGATGCACCTTCATCTATAAAAGTGCTAGATACAATCATATTACAAACCTTTACTATGATCTGGAAAGGCACATAAGAAGGAAGATAGAATCCTTCCAGTCGATTCGAATCAAAGGAAGTGACCAAACTACTTGGAGGTGGTATGGTAGAAATGGTAGAATTAACCCCTCGGGTTACTATAATGGGAGGATTTTTCTCTTGTCTTGATGGAACAAGAGGGTTTCCTCCAAGCTCATTCGAATCTAAAGAAATGAAAAGAACCTGAGTGGTATCATATTCACTCTCTTTGGGAAAGGTATGATTTACTGAAGGTGAAATCGGGTCAATTGTTTGACCTATTGATTTTGGTCATGTATAGACTCATAGGATTCACTTTCAAAGAGATTGGGTTTAACTGATGGTTGATTTCACAGTCGATTCATCACCTAGTGAAGGATTAAGGGAGAGTCTCTTGTAACCAGATCAAAGTCATTTCGGTGACGCAGGATGGTTATCCAACACTTTTTTGGCTTCATCCAGATAGGGAAAAAGGTGAATGGGGTGATTCCCTTCACATAACCTACAGGGAAACTTGACTTTGCCTTTCTTTCCACGATCTTTACTACCAGTAGTTGATGGTGTGTCACCAGCATGATCTCCAGAAACTGATGACAGAGGATGATGTGAATGCGAAGACCATTCTTCTAAGATATGAGGAATATCAGGACAGTTTTGAGGAAGATGGTCTCTCGCACAAATTTTGCATGGATATCGAACTATGTGAGTCTTTACGGATGCTTTCTCATCAGATGTTGCATTCAAAGAAATGGTTACTTAGTTGCCCCTCTGTTGAATTTGCTTCTTCTTCTTCTTCTTCTTAGCCACTTGGTTACTAGTACCAATACTTTCACCAGGAAAAGAGGAAGAAGGGGAGGAAGAAACAACCGAGGAAGAAGGCAAACGGTCAACTTTAGGATCAAATGGGGGTTGATTTTATCTAGTTGGAGGTGTACTAGATTGCAGAGAAATCACGACATTTTGAACCAAGGAGGTTGAAAACAACCATACTGGCAAACCAATGGTAGGTCCCAATAGGGATAATGTAGCCATATAAGGAGCACTAATATTTCCGAAAGGAGGAAAAGGACTAGGATTCCCATCAAAAGGAATTGCTTGATCGGTGGGCTTTGGATTTGTTCCCATATGTCTCAACCTAAGATCAACTAAGGAGTGAGCATGGAGGATTTTATCCACTTTTAATTAATTTTATTTCAATTGAAGTAACATAACAAAACAAAAAAGAGATAATCTAGGCAAAAGGTTTTACCAAGCAATTGTGAACTGCAGAATGCCTCCCAACGAACCAAGAAGTATGGGTAGGAAATCACCCTGAATGCTATGTTTGGTGTATCACAGTGTACAAGGTGGTCGACTCAGTTACCTAAGGATGGATAAATACCTAGTGTTTTCCTCCCATATATACCCGAAAGTACATGGAGGCCCAATCTGTATAAGTGTTGTCTAATGCAAAACCGCATAATGAGAGCATTCCCATATACTTTATGTACTATAACACTGCCCTATATACCTGAAGGTATGTAGACGAGCTACGATATACTCACGTATGTGGAATGAGGTATCGCACTCGGGATGTATTGTAGACAAGTTAGTGACAACTACTTTGTTTTACGATGCTGGAACATGTCTCTAGCCTAGAACCACTAAATGTTTTTCGTTAGGTGACAATGCTCCATTAGGTAAATTCAGATAAATTTTAAGTTGATCTTCTTTATAATTTTCCTTTCAAGGTTCACCACGTGATGTATGTTTTCAATTCCTAGAAGTCAACAAATATGATAAGCATTATTTTCATTCAATTGAACAATAAAAACCTTAGCTAGTAGGGATAGAGCAATCATATCTTTGAAAAAGAGAAAAGAGCACATCTAATGAAATTTCCCTAGCTATTCCTTTCAAGCATTCACAAAATACAATATCAATAATGCAAGTTTTACTTTTTGAATCCCTTAATGTGAATATGAACAAAAGGAAATATGCACATAGAATCAATCTATCTTTCATAAGAACGAAGACTTTTACGACAGTTCTGTTTCAAAGGAAAAGAAGGCTTTACGACACTTTCTTTTGAATGAAGATTAATAAACTATATTCTAACTTTGACTATAGACTAATAATGACAAAGAAAAGAGTAAAGAAAAATTATTCAATCAAATCAACATAGGGCTAGACAAGGAGATAGAAACTTGTTCTCTGAGACATAACATTCATTTATCAATCAACAAGCAATCAAATAGAGGAAATTTGGTAAAAACTCAATCTAAAGGTGAAAATCTCCCATAAGGTGGATCAACGCAGATCAAAGAGGGCCTAACTACGTTGCAGAGCACTGTCTCTCACTTAAGGGTGCTTTGCAGAGAACTGTCCCCTGACCAAGACTACACTGATTCCTGAGAGGCCACTCAAGATTCATCTAACCTCAATTTTTGATAAAATTCAATGCAAAAGAGCTGAAATACAATCAATGAACACAAGTAGGGTCTGCAAGGATGTCCTAGGAGGTGGATAAGCTACTATGAAAAAGGATCTTCCCCAGTGGAATCGCCAATTTGTTTTGGATAATTTGGTATCTACAGATAAATACTAATTCCCTAGATAAGTAGATGTATCTAGAAAAAAAAATTAAAGTCTTTTAGTCTTTTCCTATAAGCAATAGATAAGATTAGAAGATGAGAAGACCTAGTTGTAGTTTCTCTTTCCTCTCGTCTCCCTTGTATCGATCCTGTCGCTCTTTCCCATACATAATACACTTGAGAAGTACCTGTAAACACAACAAAAAACAAAGAATCGATCAAAGCACATGATCTATTGAATATAAGTGAAAGGAATCATATATAATTCACACATATAAGCATTATGAAACAATACAAAAATATGGGAGAAAGGTTCAAACACTTTATTAAATAGAAGAAGGAATTACAACCATTGGTGTCTGATTCAAAGCCATTCCTCCAGCTTGGATCCCATCCACATCACATCAAAAGCATGACAAACTTGTAGCATTACAATACTTGCTTCAAAGCCAAATCTCATAGCAACATTAGCTCCTTACAATTCAACATAATCCAGCCCGTGATCACTTAGATAAGTGGTCAATTTAAAGGAAGATGAAGGAGGTTTTGTCATAAATGGTGGCATTGAATGGCCTTCCATACTTAGAGTTAGTTCCATAAATGGAGGGATGAGAGGATAGGATGCACCTTAACTCATTCCTCATCCATTTTAAAGCTCATAGGAGTTGAAAAGTGAGGGCACCTTCTACATTACTCCAAAAGATAAGAATATTCCCCAAACCCCATGTGAATTTATCTCAATCTTGCCCACCATAGGTGAAAGGAAGCCTAAGTGCTCTACAGAGCACCCTAGCAATGGACTCAACTGCTGTGTAGTGCACCCTTACAAGGGCTTACCTATCCTGGTCCCTCTAGAGGTTATTTATAGATGTCTTCAAGTCATGAAATTGTCTGGGAAGAAGGAATTCAAAGGGGTGACCTGTTTAGGGCATGTAGCAACTACAATTAGGGTTTGATGAGCCCTAAAACATTGATATGGATGATGGGATTGATGTGCCCAAATGAATCTGTCACAAATAGCTTCTTGAGGAAAAGGATATTACCACAATATCGAGCCAAAGTAATTTATTTCCATACATTCAATAGTATCTGCAAGTTGACAAGCATCATTTGCTACCATGACCAACTACAAACTAATACTATTCTTAGCGAGAGTCAAGGTATCCCATTTAGAATTCACTTGGTCTTTGCCAATATCAAATAATTCTAATGCATTGACTAGATACTCCTAGATTTTATTTCTTTCTAATGCTTGGGGATTACTTATGTTACACATCTCCTCTTGTTTCTTTTATCTTTTGTCTCTTTTGATTTTTTAAATGTTGGATGAAGGTTTATGATGCTACATTCAATGTGCAACCTTTTTATTTCATTCTTCTTTAAGATTATATGCTCTTTTAAACAATTTCATCCTTCATGTTGGCATGATGCTTCTTCAATGTAGTCAATTCCTTCATCTCTAACTAAGGAATCGATGACCCCTTCATCACTGGTTACAACTTATGCAACGTTGATGATGGAAATAATAATTACTGAATTTGTTTACTCAAGAAGTAGTCTCAATAATCTCTCATGCTTTTATAACTTTCTTTTAGAAACTTACACCAATTTTGTTGCCTCTTGTCCTAATTGGTGTTTGCAAGTAGAGGATTCAACAATGGTCAATATTCAACTTTATGGTCAACCCCTTTGTCTAGAAAGAATTTAAGTACAAGGGAAGGTATGATACATAAGAAAAATCATTGAATCTTCTTTTGATTTTATCAAATGACGCTCTTCTTTCAAATAATTTCTCTTCATAGTGATCGTTGCACATTTTCTAGACCCACTTGTATAAATTTGTTCGGTCTTTGTTGGTGATCATTGGCACTAACCTTTTCTCATCCATAAGTCTATTCATTATTAGAATGGTTAATATATTTTATAATTTCTTCAAGGATGACGTCTGTTAATCCCGTGTGTTTCTCTATAACTAAATGGGTTCTTGCTTTTACTAACATAATTGATTTCTTCTTGTGTATTTCTTTATATAATTCTCAATTTTTCACTCCCATCACTCACAAATATCCTCCAAGATAAATATCTATGTTTGTGTGCTTTCGCGTATTTGGGTTTAAGAACTTCTAATAGTAGAGCCAATGTTGTAGTCTAGTTGGTTAAGATACTTGGCTTTCACTTGAGTTGTGTTCATGCCTCACAATGTAACCAATGTTGTAATCTGGGGTTTTGTGAGTAGTTACCAATAATATACCAATGAAGTAATATATAGTACTATACACATTACATTCATATACACACATAGATGAGAGAAATAAGAAGATAACACATGTAATGGGAGATTAAAAAAAAAACTTCTTTAGTAATGTACCACAACACTTACAATATATGCTCCTTATATATACCTCTTTATGACATCAATGGGACATTTTTATGTATCATTTAGTTACAAGGAATTTGTAATTGTATCACTATCTTAGTTGGTTGACCTGACTGTGTGGTCAAATTGTTTACATTCAGACTTAGACAATCAACTAGGTGTGACTGTCAAGTCTAGTCAACGAGGTCGATCGACCCTTTCAACAAGGGGGTTAAGGTTATGTAGTAGTATTATAGGCCACCGGTCTCAAATAACTTTATAGAGAGTACATCATCCTTTGTACTTGAATATTTACATACTAGAGAAAATAGAGTAGAGTAGAATCACCTTCTAGTTTGGTTTTCTCCTATAAGGGTTTCCCAAGGTAAAAGATGTGTTATTATGGGTATTGTGTTATAATTATTTATATTTCTCTATTTCTCACATTTAAAATATTTTATTCATCTAAGTAGAAAACAAACTATTAAATAATTTCATATCTAAAGGAAAATTAACCTTCATGGTAATGATTTCAATTATTTTATCAAATTTGCTGTGACAAACTATTATAGTGGAATATTCACATCAATTTACAAATCATATTGCTGCCAAAGTATTTTTTTGTTTATTTTGTGGAATTTGTAGGGATTTAGTATTTGGTTTAAGAAGCAAGTCATAGAACCTTATCAATGGTCAACGAGTCTTTTCATAATAACCATCATAATCTAATGGAAGAGATATTTGTGAGGTTGGAAGCATAAGTCACCAAAATTAACAAAATATGGGACTCCTCATGGTAGCTCTCAAAGGAAGCATAGATTCTTCTAAGAGGATGGAGGTTGTAACTCAAAGGTCATAATAGAGGGGAAATTGTGAGATAAGGAAAACCTACAGATTGAGTCATGGAAAGTGTCCAAGAAGGAGCTTCCAAGTTTGATTGTTGCTACACCTTCAAAATCCCTATTCGGGATGGAACTATAAGTAGACATGAAGCCATAACAAGGTGATATCCATGCACTACAACTAAATAAATTGTTGTAACAACTAGAAGTTTATTTAAATGTTCGCAATATCGATGAAGAGCAAAAGATTTCATTTTCTAGACTAAAGTTATAGGGAAATCCTTTAACTTGGTGATAAATCTATATGGAAACACTTACACTAGAGGGTGATTTGCAAGAAACAAGGTGGGAAAACCTCAATACCCTCATCAATTTCTAATTATACCCTCTTGGGTATGTAAAGGAACAATGGATCCAATGGCACTACATCAAGAAGAGGCAAGGGCAAGTGTACAAGAGTATATCACTGAGTTCATAAAAATGACCAACATGATGGATATATATATCAAGAACCTATATGGAATATTCAATATTTAGGGGTTCCAAATAGCCATCTATGAGAGTAAGTGATTCCTCTCAAGCCAAGTAAAATGCATGAGACGTGTATAGGCATATTATCTAGAAATGACAGGGAACAAAAAAGGGTAGACAAGTGGTTCCAAGTAAAAAGAGCACGAGGAAGCCTCTAAGGAGGGGAAAAAATGGAATGTGGGGAAGGAAAATAATACTATAGTTGGTACATATGAATGCAAGGATCATAGTAACCATTGTAACCATTAAAACATTGATGGTCACATTGAGGAAAAGTGTTGGAAGCTACATCTAGAGTTGAACTCGAAGAACCACAAGAAGGATGAAAAAATGTTTTTGACCACAAATTTGAGCAATCAGGTAAAACCCAACTCTTATGTGGATGTGAATATTGTTTGCACATTAGTGTAGAAGAAGCTGAACTTGAGTATCCTTCATCAACAAGAATAGAAGGAGATGACCGAACTTTTCCACATCTAGATACAAACCAATAAAAACAAGATAGATGCTTCATTCTACTTCGGTTCATAAGATAATCTCATATTAGTGGTTTTTTTCAACAATCTTAGATTTGAGCTTCGTGATCATCCTCTCCCGTATCCGTTGCGATGGGTAAAAAAGGATGCAAAGATCAAGGTAAAAAAGCAATGCAAGATTACATTGGTCATACACATTGATTATATTTATTAAGTGGAATTGATCATAATACCCCTTGACATATGTAGAGTAATGGCTTGGAAGCCCCTATATGTATATGAGGGATGCAATCTTCATGTGGAAAACTAATGAATACCACTCAATCAAGTATGGAAAACCCAATGTCATAAATTCACACATAATCAACTTAAAGATATCACTAGAAAGTGCTAGTCAAGCTAATAAGCTAATTAGTTCTAGTAAGAAATATGTTTCACTTTTATTAAGAGTAAACTAGTCCAACGATGAGTCAATATGAACAAGGGCATCCCTAAAGGGGTTTTCTAAATAGTAGAAGCATCGATTTGAGGAGTTTGTATAGTCATCATAAGAGTGTTTCATGA
Organism: Pinus taeda; assembly: GCA_000404065.3. NCBI lineage: Eukaryota > Viridiplantae > Streptophyta > Pinopsida > Pinales > Pinaceae > Pinus > Pinus taeda. The sequence goes on from APFE030322734.1 coordinate 23,275, forward strand.
GCCTAAAGCTATACCATCGAAGAGGGAATTGGAGCAAAAAATCCAATTATTTCTATACTCTTGGTTTCCAAAAATCAGGTTGTATATGGAAATATGCTTTAGAAATAAATGAAGTGAAGAATAAATTGCAACAATTGTTAGAGTAGAGTGTCATTTGACCAATCACCTTACCTTCTGGGTCACATATCATAATTATACGAAATAAGGACTTGATGTCATGAATGTTGATCAACTACAAAGCATTAAACAATATTACACTCATGAATTGGTACCCTATACCTAGGATTAATGATTTACTAGATTGGTTGTAATAGGGAAAATACTTCAACAATTTGGACCTCAAAATTCAATGGGATACAACTAAATTTTAATGAAAGAAGAAGATATGTGGAAGACCACCTTCAAAACCAAGAAAATTTTATATGAATAGTTGGTCATGCCATTTGATTTATGCAATGCACTAGCTATGTTCATGAGATAGATGAATGATGCATTAGACTCATATCTAGATTAATTTGTTATAGTCTATTTGGATGATATATTGGTTCATAGTCTACTTTGGAGGAGCATCTCTCACATATTATGTATGTGTTAGAGACTTTGAAAAAGCACCAACTACTAGTTAACCTCAATAAACATGAACTTTTTTGGTCAATTTTCTTTTTATTGGGGTATGTGTTTGGTGCAAGGGAGATTAAAATAAATATAATGAAATATGTATACCATCATGAAGTGGTTGG